>CAUYMX010003051.1:0-39192 GCA_963573855.1 Lepilemur septentrionalis | reverse complement strand
GATGTCACTGCGATAAGTGATGAATAATTAATAATAATGATACCCCAAAAGTACATTTCTTTGATACTGAATTGAATGCCACCATTAAGCACCATCTGCCTTTCAAGAACAATCAAATTAACCTCTTTTATAAAACACTGTGGTGGCATTTTGCCTTTTCTTGTTGGAATTAATAGATGTAATACCTAGAAGTCTCCTTTTAGTGATGAAAAGCCCCTGAATGTTTGTGAGGATGGGAGAGAAACCACTGGGGTGCCGTGGGACTGGGAGAGCCGTGCAGCTGGCAGTCAAAGAGCCTTGTCAGGGACTGGGGAGGAAGAACTGACCGAGGCATGCTGATTGATGAAATCCCAGGAGATCCGCGGTGGGGAAGGCATGGACATGCATTAATTTGTTCAGACGCGCTTGGAATGAAAGATGAGGACCAGCTAGTACCCCTCAAAGGGCCTGCATGCAACTAGTACTGGCACCTCGCCTCTCCTTGCCTGGGAGGTGGAGATGGTAGCATTGCCAACATTAACCATAACAATCTTGTATTTTTGTCTTTAGGTTTTGTCTTGTGGTTCGTAGGCATGCTGATAAACATCCATTCAGATCATATCCTAAGAAATCTCAGAAAACCAGGGGAGACGGGATACAAAATACCCAGGGGTATGTACTAAAATTGAAGAATTTATTTTAAAGTTGCATTGCATGGTGCCTTGCTATTTTAGTTTTGCCACCTCTAATAAATAGCAGTATAGTATTTATTTATTGCCCATTTTCAATATGAGTCACTGTTTTTTCAATTTTTAGTTTTATACTGTACTCATAATAGTTGTGTATATTTATGGGGTACATGTTATGTTTTGATACAGGCATACAACATGTAATAATCAAATCAGGATAATCGGGGTATCCATCACTTCCTGTATTTATCATTCCTCTGTGTTAGGAACATTCCAATTCCACTCTTTTATTTATTTCAAGGCATACTGTAACTTATTATTGATTATAGTTGTGCTATCAAATAATAGATCTTACTCATTCTAACTGTATTTTTGCACCCATTAGCCATCCCCCCTTTATCCCTGCTCCCGATACCCTTCCCAGCCTCCGACAACCATGGTGCTACTCTCTGTCTCCTGACACCAATTGTTTTAATTTTTAGCTCTGACATCTGAGTGAGAACGTGCCGAATTTGTCATTCTGTGCTTGGCTTATTTCATTCTTTTTTATGTGTGTATGTGTCGCGGTTTCATTATCCATTCATCCATTAACGGGCGCTTAGGTTGATTCCAAATCTTGGCCAATGTGAATATTGCTGCAATAAATATGGGAGTGCATATATGTCTTCGATATACTGATTTCCTTTCTTTTGGATACATACCTAGCAGCGGGATTGCTTGACCATATGGTAGTTCTATTTTTAGTTTTCTGAGGAACCTCCATACCGTGCTCCATAGTGACTGTACTAATACATTCCCACCAACAGTTACGAGGGTTCCCCTTTCTCCACATCCTCACCAGCATTCATTATTACCAGTCTTTTGGATAAAAGCCATTTTAACTGGGGTGAAATGATATCTCATTATAGTTTTGATTTTCATTTCTCTGATGATTAATGATGTTGGACATTTTTTCATATACCTACTGGCCATCTGTACATCTTCTTTTGTGAAATGTCTATTCAGATCTTTTGCCCATTTTTAAATCAGAGTATTTGATTTTTCCTATTAAGTTGTTTGAGCTTCTTGTATGTTCTAGTTATTAATCTCTTGTCAGATAGATGGTTTGCACATATTTTCTCCCATTCTGTGGGACGTCTCTTCCCTTTGTTTCATTGCTGTGCAGAAGGTTTTTAGCTTGATGTGATCCCTTTTGTCCGTCTTTGCTTTTGTTGCCTGTGCCGTGTGGGTATTACTCAAGAAATCTTTGCCCAGACCAATGTCCTGAAGCATTTTCCCAATGTTTTCTTTTAATACTTTCAGGCTTAGATGTACGTCTTTAATCCAGGTTGATTTGATTTTTGTATATGGTAAGAGACGAGGGTCCAGTTTCATTCTTTTGCATATGGATATCCAATTTTCCCAGCACCGGTTATTGAAGAGACTGTCCTTTTCCCAATGTATGTCTTGGCACCTTTGTTGAAAATGAGTTCACTCTGGATGTGTGAATTTATTTCTGGGTTCTATATCCTGTTCCATTGGTCTATGTGTCTGTTTTTCATGCCAGTAACATGCTGTTTGGTTACTACAGCTCTGTTGTATAATTTGAAGTCACGTAATGTGATTCCTCCGGTTCTATTCTTTTTGCTCAAGATGGCTTTGGCTATTCTGGGTCTCTTGTGGTTCTGTATAAATTTTAGAATTATGTTTTCTTTTTCTGTGAAGAATGTCATTGGTATTTTGATGAGTATTGTATTGAATCTATAGATTGCTTTGGGTAGTATGGACATTTTAACAATACTGATTTCTTCCCATCCGTGAGTATGGAATATCTTTCCATTTATTGTGTCCTCTTCAATTTCATTCAGCAATGTTTTATAGTTTTCATCACAGAGATCTTTCACTTCTCTGATTAAGTTTACTCTTAGGTATTTTATTTTATTTGTAGGTATGTAAGTGGGATTACTTTCTTGGTTTCTTTTTCAGATTGTTCACTGTTGGCATATAGAAATGCTACTGATTTTTGTATGTTGATTTGTATCCTGCAACCTTACTGAATTTATCAGTTCTAATAGTGTTTTTTGATGGAGTCTTTAGGTTTTTCTAAATATACAGTCATATCACCTGCAAACAAAAATAATTTGACTTCTTCCTCTCCAATGTGGATGCCTTTTATTTCTTTCTCTTGTCTGATTGCTCTAGCTAGCACTTCTAGTACCATGTTGAATAACAGTGGTGAAAGTGGGCACCTTTGTCTTGTTCCACATCTTAGAGGAAAGGCTTTCCATTTTTCCCCATTCAGTATGATACTAGCTGTGGGTCTGTTGTATATGGCTGTTATAATGTTGAAGTATGTTCCTTCTGTACCCAGTTTGAGTTTTTCTCATGAAGCAATATTGAATTTTATTGAATGCTTTTTCAGCATCAGTTGAAATGATCATTCTGTTGATATAATCTATCACATTAATTGATTCACATATGATGACTCATCCTTGCATCCCTGGGATGAATCCCACTCGATCATAATGAATAACCTTTTTAATGTATTGTTCAATTCAGTACACTAGTATTTTGTTGAAGATTTCTGCATCTATGTTCATCAGAGATGTAGTTTTCTTTTTTTTTTTGTGGTGTCATTTTCTTTGGTTTTGGTGTGTGGGTAATACTGTCCTCATAGAATGAGTTTGGAAGTATTCCCTCCTCCTCAATTTTTTGGAATAGTTTGAGTAGGCTTAGTATTAGTTCTTCTTTAAAAGTTTGGTAGAATTCAGCAGTGAAGCCATCAGGTCCTATTTTTTTTTTTTTTTTTTATGGGAGACTTTTTATTATAGCACTGATCTCATTACTTGTTATTGGTCTATTCAGGTTTTGGATTTCTTCATGGTTCACTCTGGTAGGTTGTATATATTTAGGAATTTGTCGATTTCTTCTTGGTTTTCCAATTTATTAGCATATAGGTTGCCCATAGTAGTCTTTACTAATCCTTTGAATTTCTGTGGTATCAGTTGTAATGTCACCTTTTTTCTCTGATTTTATTTATTTGGGTCTTCTCTCTTTTATTCTTAGTTTGCCTAAAGGTTTGTCAATTTTGTTTCTCTCTTCACAAAACAACTTTTCATTTCGTTGATCTTTTGTAGTTTTGGGGTTTTAGTTTTATTTCTGCTCTGATCTTTATTATTTCTTCTACTAATTTTGGATTTGGTTTGTACTTGCTTTTCTAGTTCTTTAAGATACATCATTAGGTTGTTTAAGTTTTCCTACTTTTTTGATGTAGGTGTTTATTGCTATACCCTTTCCCTCTTAGTAGTGCTTTTACTGTATCCCATAGGTTTTGTTATGTTATATTTCCATTTTCATTTGTTTTAAGAAATTTTTAAATCTCTTTCTTAATTTCTGCATTGACCTACTGGTCATTCAGGAGTATGTTGTTTAATTTCTATGACTTTGTACAGTTTCCAAAGTTTCTCTTGTTATTGCTTTCTTGTTTTATTCCACTGTGGTCAGAGAAGATACTTGATATGATTCCAATTTTTTTGAATTTTTTAAGACTTGTTTTGTGACCTAACATATGGTCTGTCCTTTAGAATGATCCACCTGCTGATGAGAATTCTGTGTATTCATTTATTTAAATCAAATTTGACTTGAGGTTACCAAATGCAGCTGCTGGATGAAATGTTCTGTAAATACTAATATTTAATAGGTCCATTTGGCCTATAGTAAAGGTTAAGGCCAATGTTTCCTTGTTGATTTTCTGTCTGGATGATCTTTCTAATGCTAGAAGTGGGGTATGAGGTCTCTAGCTATTATTGTATCAGGTTCTATCTCTCTCTTTAGCTCTAATAATATTTGCTTTAAATATTGGGTGCATATATATTTATAATTGTTATATCTTCTTGCTGAATTGATCCCTTTATCCTTATATAAAGATGCTTCTTTGTCTCTTTTTATAGTTTTTGTCTTGAAATCTATTTTATCTAAACATAGCTAATCCTGCTCTTTTATGGTTTCCATTTTTATAGAATATCTTTTTCTATCCCTTTATTTTCAGTCTGTGTGTCTCTTTATAAGTGAAATGAATTTCTTGTGGGCAGCATATAATTGGGTCTGGGTTTCTTTTATCCTCTCAGCCACTCTGTATTTTTTACTGCAGAATTTAGTTCATTTACATTCAATGTCATTAGTAATAGGTAAGGACTTACTATTGCCCTGTTGTTACTTGATTTCTGGTTTTTTTCTGGTCCTCTCTTCCTTCCTTCCTTCATGTCTTCCTTTATGTAAAAGTGATTTTCTTTGGTAATATTTCTTGCATTTTACTTTTTGTATATCTTTTATAGGATTTTTTGATTTGAGGTTACCATGAGGCTTGCAAATAACATCTTATAACCAATCATTTTATAATAAGTTCATGACAACTTAACTCTGATTACAAAAAATAACAAAGAGAAAACCAAAAAAAGTGTACACTTTAATTCCATGCCCCTTCCTAACTTTTTGAATTTTTGTTGTTTCTATTTATATCTTTTTATACTGTCTCTTAAATAGTTGTTGTTATTAATTTTGATAAGTTTTTCTTTTAGTCTTCCTATTCAAGATAAGAGTAGTTTACATACTGTGATTACAGTGTTAGAGTATTGTCTATTTATCTATATACTTACTGTTACCAGTGAGTTTTATATCTTTAGATGATTTCTTACTGTTTGTTAATATCCTTTTCTTTTGGATTGAAAAACTCCCTTTAGCATTTCTCGTAGGATAAGTCTGGTATTGACAGAATTCCTCAGTTGTTTGTTTTTTAGTTTTTGGTCTGAGAAAGTTTTTATTTCTCCTTCATGTTTGAAGGCTATTTTTGTTGTATTTAATATTCCAGGATGAAAGTTTTTTTCATTCAACACTTTGAATATGTCATGCCACCATCTCCACCGAAAAGTCTGCTGCCAGATGTATTAGACCTTCTTATATGTTATTTGTTTCTTTTCTCTTACTGCTTTTAGGATGCTTTCTTTGTGACCTTTGGGAGTTTGCTTATTAAATGCCTTGAGGTAGTATTATTTGGATTAAATCTGCTTGGTGTTCTGTGAACTTTTTGTACATGTAAACTGATATTTTTCTCTAAGTTTGGAAAGGTGCCTGTCATTATTTCTTTGAATAAACTTTCTACCCCAATCTCTCTACCTCCTCTTTAAGGCCAATAATTCTTAGATTTATCCTTTTGCAGCTATTTTCCAGGTCATATAAGTGTGCCTCATTCTTTTTTCTTTTCTTTATTCTCCTCCGTATGTTTTCATATAGCCTATCTTCAATCTCACTAATTCTTTCTTCTGCTTGGTCAGTTCTGCTGTTGAAAGACAGCTGCATTTATCGGTTTGTCTGTTGAATTTTTCACCTCCAGAATTTCTGCTTGTGTGTGTGTGTGTATGTGTGTGTGTGTGTGTTTTATGCTATTTCAATCTTTGTTAAATTTCTCTGATATGATTCTGAATCCTTCTCTGTGTTATCTTGAATTTCTCTGAGCTTCCTGAAAATAGCTATTTTGAATTCTCTGTCTGAAAGTTCATGTCTCCGTCACTCTGGAGATGGTCGCTGGTGCCTTACTTAGTTCATCTGGTGAGGTCTTGTTGTCCTGGATGTCCTTGATGCCTGTGGATGCTGTCCAGTGTCTGGGCACTGGAGAGTTTAGTACTTACTCTGACCTTCACGATGTGGGCTTGTTTACACCTGTCCTTCCTGAGGAGGCTTTCCTCAAAAAGAATGAAGTGTTGTGACCTAAATCTCTGGTCTCTTCAGGCATATCAGCCCCAGGGGGCACCACAGCCCAGTAATGCTGCAACCCTGTTGACACTTGGAGGAACCACCTTTGTGGGTTTGAGTAAGATCCAGGAGAATTCCCTGGATGACAAGGCAAAGTCTCTCCTTTCCTTCCCTCACTGTCCTACAAACAGAGGGAGTCTCACTTTCTGTGCTGGCCTGCCTGGAGTTGGGCAAGGGGTGACTCAATTTCCATGGTCACCACAGCTGGGACTGCTCCAGGTCACACCTGAAGCCAGCACAGTCCTAGGTCTTGCCCAAGGCTGGTGGCAACTCGTACCTAGCTACTGCTGGTGTTTATTCAAGGTCCAAGGGCTCTTCACTCAGCATTTGGTTAATCCAGGACTGGGTCCTTCCCTTTAGGACAGCAGGCTCCCTTCTGGCCCAGAGTGGGTCTAGAAATGTCACCCAGGAGCCAAGGCCTAGACTCAGGGACTTCAGGAGTTGGCTTGGTGCTTTATTTTACTGTGGCTGAGCTGGTACCCCAGTTGCAAGACAGTGTTCTCTCTACTCTTCCCTTTCCTTTCCCCAAGCGGAAGGAGTCTCTCCCCAGGCCGTACTGGCTGGGCTTGGGGGAGCGGGGCCACAGGCACTCACTTGGCTGCCACAGCTGGCGTCTCACTGTGTTGCACCCCAAATCCACTGGCTCCTAGCGCAGCGCAGCAGGAGGACTTACCCTAGGACTTCAGGCCTTGTGGCCTAACTATCTTTCAAATTTATTCTGGGCCCCTGGCCACTTCAGTCAGCCAATGTTGGAGCTAGAGGAAACTTGGATTCCTACCAGTGGGGTGGAGGATTCCCCTCTGGCCAGAGATGGGCAGTTAAGATGCCCGATTGTCAAGACATGCAGGCTGAACTAGGGTACAGGACAAGTGCCGTGGGCTGTGTGTGGCAACTATGCCTCATCGTTTTGTAATATGCTGTCCTTAAACCAACTATGTATTGAGGGGGCATCTTTTAGCAGATTGGCATCTACAGGTTTTCTTAACTAATTACTTGCTCACCAGCCTACCCATGTGGTTCCACCAAATAATGTGCTTTCCATACTGGGCATTTGGAGGGCAGGGTCACTGTTCAGGATGCAGCCAGGCATTGGCTGTCCCAGCCTCCACTCCCCAGCCCTGCCCCAAGGCCATCTGTCTTTCGGGTAATGTGGCATTTGCATGGCAGAGTGCAAAGGTCTTCCCACTTCTGCAATTCAGTTGCCCAGGGCCCTGATGAGACGCAGATGATGAAGACATAAGTCTGTAGCATATTGAGACAGTTATAGAAACAAGTAAATCACAAAGTGTGACTGATTAAATCCCACAGCTCAGAAGGAACACTGCATTAAATGCTTTGGGACACATCCTGGTGGATGTTTCTGCAGGTGCATGGGGCCCTCACCTTCTACATGAATCATGTTATTTTTTTGGCATTAAGTTTTATATTTTTACGTTTTATTTTATCATAAAAAAGTTTACTTACCAGTGAATACTGGCATTGTTTTACAACTATGAGTTATTTCAAGCTTACAGAAAAGTAGAGAACTCGATTATCACAAACATCCACGCACCGTACCTTCCTCAAATGAAAAAAAAAAAAGTACTTTGCTGTCTTGGGCTCAGCAAAACCATTTTCTTTCTTTCTAGGAAGGAGAGCAGCTCAGCTCCAGCCAGAGCCCTCCTGCACATCGTTGCTGTGTGTTTAGAGATGCAGTCTCTATGCTGTGCTGGAGCATTTGTTGAAATTGGTTTTATGTAGTCACTTAAAAAAAAATGTTCTGCCCTTATATGCCTACGGAATATTCTCAGCTTGGCAAACCGAGAGGCACATTGGGACCTGGAGCATGTCACACTAGGCCTCTCTAGAACACCCTTGAGCAAACCCCTTCACCAGCAAAGCCACAGCCTGAGGGCGACCCCCAAGGATGGGCCTCCTGTCCTCCCTCTCTGCCAGCGGCCCCCTCCCCGCCTCTGCCCTGGTCCTTGGAGTGTCCTGTTCTTTGCTGCAGCCCGTCCCCTGCCTGGAGCGCTCCTGCCCCCAACACCTGCTGGTCCCACCCTCACCTGCCCAGCGAGGCCCGTTCCCAGCCACTCTGTCTGTGACGGTGACCTCCCCCACACCTACCCTACCCCTTCACCCTCCGCGTGCTATATGCCCCCCTTGTTCATGGCACTGGAGTTGATGGTTCTAGGTGTGGGGAGGGGGTCTGTCCAGGTGCCTAGGCAGGGCCTAGCCTACAATGCAGACTCAGTGCATTTGTGAAGATGTAATAATGAACAAGAGAATCTGTGCTTGAAAATTAGTATTTTCTTAAATCACTGCTGTAGGGTTCTGTGTAGCTCCGTTTTATTGACCTGGCTCCTCCTCAGCTGTTATTCTGTATTCTGCGTGCTCGCTTAGGTTTTGTCAGCATGATCTGTTAACTGGTGAGGTGGCAGGTTAAAGTCCTCCGCTGTAACCGTCGGTTTGTGTATTCAGATAAATAGGCAGCAATATAAATATATAATGGGCTGTCAGAAGTTTTGATACGGAGTGGGAAAACCTGTGATGTTGAATATGTCTCCTTGACTAATACTCTATGAAGGTTGTGGTTTTCCATAGCTGAATTTATGCCCTCCAAGTAAGAATTCACTAGCGTCTGTTAAGTCATTATTTCACTAGGTATCATTTTGTAGTAAACGCACCACTTTGGCCTGTGTTTTCTTCCAGGAGGATTGTTTGAATATGTAACCGCAGCCAACTACTTTGGGGAGATCGTGGAGTGGTGCGGCTACGCGCTCGCCAGCTGGTCTCTCCAGGGCGGGGCTTTCGCTCTGTTCACATTCTGCATTTTATTGCCCATAGCAAAGAAGCATCACCAGTAAGTTTTAAAAATACTTTTGATGTTTTTCATTTGTTCTTGGACTTCGTAATAACAATTTTCAGGTTAGATTTTTGAAATGTTAAACTTCTGAATCCCAGTCAGAGGCGGGAAACCTGTGGCCTCAAGGTCACACGTGGCCCCTCGACCGAATCCAAACTTCACAGAACAAATCCCTTTGTTCAAAGGATTTGTTCTGTAAAATTTGAACACGGTCGAAAGGCCACACTCCGGGATCCAGAAGGCCACCTGTGGCCCCAAGGCTGCAGGTTCCCCTCCCGGGACAAGTACAACCCCTAGCAAATGTCGCAGAATAACCCAGCTGCAGGGAACCTTCCCATCCACATCAGCGCGGTTGTTTTCTCTGCCACGTCCTCAGCCTCTCTGAATTTACGCTGCTGGAGTCACAGGTCAAGGTAAATACCAAGCAGGGGATTTGGGGATCTGGGCTGGAAAGCTCTGGCTAAAACCGAGAACACAGGCTGAGCGAGAGCAGGATTGTGGACGCTGCCGATAGAGGAGTCCCGGAGCAGGAGGCAAGTCCCAGTGCCAGGTCGCTCCTGGCACTCATGCATGCAAGAGGTCTCTGGCCGAGTGGTGGCTTGGGCACAGCTCTGGAGCTGGGGTCTCTGGTGGGCTACAGAGGCTTTGTGTACTCCCTGAAATAACATAGTTTTCCAGAAAGGGGGTCCTTAGCTTTTATCTGATCCCCAAAAGAGCTTGTGATCCATTTGACCAACAAACTCATAAAAGAAATCAAAGGATGTCAAAGCCGAAATAAATTTACAGAACATCTTTCTAATCCAGTCGATGAGGAAACTGAGGTTTGGGAACAGAGTGAGATCACTCGGGAGGCACATCCCATGGAGAAGGGGGAGAGCTCGGCGAGTATGCACGGTCCCTCAGCCGCCCTAACGCTGGCACGCGCCCATGATGCCAAACCATGGAAGTTTGGCTTAGCGAGTGGGTTGACCTTGAGTGCACACTTACCGCTCCTGTTCTCTGAACCAGAGGGCACCATGCCACTTCCTGGGATCATCCACCCGAGACGTTTCGCTGAAACCTCCAATGCTGCAGGCGCTGTGAGCTGTGCAGAAGTGTGTAGCACTGTCCTGCTTCATGGAGTTTGTCATCTCCTCTGGGAACAAGGACAGAGATAAAAAGCTAGAAGAATAGATTGATATCATGGTTCAGTGGGAAAAGCACAGACCTTTTCAAGTCAGAATACGTAGGTGTACCTCCCAGCCTCACCATGTGTTTGAAGATGCAAAGGGTTATTGTTGGAGATAACGGAGGAGAAAGGCCAGATCTGGAATGTCTGTTTGGCCGGTGTTTGAAGAAATTACAGCGTAAGTGTGAGAGCTGACGAGATGCCTAAGACAAACGCGCTCTGCTTTTTTGGGACACTCCACTGTGCCAGGGAGCTCGGTATTTTTCCATGTAGGCAGTGAGGAGATTGCTGGACCAGAGAGCCACAACCTATTTAAATCCCAAGGCTGCTAAAAAAGACAGAGGGGTCTAAAGGCAAAGAGGGTTTCAGAAAAGGAGTTATGGTCCCAAGAGCGGCAGGAGACGCTGGAGGTCAGGAATGACTTTGCTGTTCTGGGATGAACTGTGCCCACCAGAAGGATGTGTTGAGGTCCTACCCCAGGTACCTGCGAGTGTGGCCTTATGCAGGAATGGGGTTGCTGCAGAGCTAATTAGTTAGGGTGAGGTCATTCTGGAGTAGGGTGCACCTACTCCAACGTGACCGGGGTCTTCATAAGAAGGGGAAATTTGGACATAGACATACACAGAGGAGAATGCCACGTGAAGACACCGAGGGAAGAAGGCCACGTGAAGATGGAGGCAGAGATTGGAGTGATGTTGCCACAAGCCAAGGAACACCTGGAGCCACCAGAGCTGGAAGAGACCGAAGTGTGACGTCCTTCAGGGGCAGCGTGGTCCTGGTGCCATCTGGATTTCAGACGTATGCCCTCCAGCACCGGGAGAGAATAAATTGCTCTGGTTTGAAGCCACCCTGCTGGTGGTACTTTGTTCCCACAACTGCAGGAAACTGAGGCACCAGCTTCCAGCCATTCTAAATAGGGTCTTAGGAAATAAAGGCAGCACATGTGATTTCTGAAGCCTTCCAGTTTCTCCTCTAGATGACATTGTCGCAGGCTTGGCTGAAATAATATGCTATCACTTTAAACTAAATATACATAAAAAAGGCTTAGATAATATTAAGGTTGGTGAAAAAGTAATTGCAGTTTAAGCATCGTTGAAATTTGCTGTTTGATGTTAGAATGCATTCCTAGATAAATGTGGTCATGTTATACATCATTTTAGTACACATTTCTCACTTTGGGGTTTTTTGCTAGTGGCTTATTACTTGCTGTTTATTTAATGGTTATTTTAGACTATGGAAATAATGTTAGACAAAAAGCAAATTTGAGCGATTTTCTTATTTGAGTTCAAAATGGGTCGTAGAGCCGCAGAGACAACTCACAACATCAACAACGCATTTGGCCCAGGAACTGCTAACGAACGTACGGTGTAGTGGTGGGTCAAGACGTTTTGCAAAGGAGACGAGAGCCTTGAAGATGAGGAGTGCATGGGTGGCCATTGGAGTTAACAACCACCAACTGAGAGCAGTCATCGCAGCTGATCCTCTTACAGCTGAATGAGAAGTTGCTGAAGAACTCAACGTCGACAATCCTACAGTCGTTCAGCATTTGAAGCAAATTGGATAGGAGAGAAAGCTCGATAAGTAGATGCCCCATGAGCTGATCGAAATCAAAAACGTCGTCGTTCTGAAGTGCCGTCTTCTTGTATGTAGCAACAACGAACCATTTCTCGATCGGATTGTGATGTGACGCAAAGTGGATTTCATAGGACAACCAGCAACAACCAGCTCAGTGGCTGGACCGAGAAGAAGCTCCAAAGCACGTCCCACAGCCAGACTTGCACCAAAAAAGGCCGTGGTCACTGTTTGGCGGTCTGCTGCCGGTCTGATCCACTGCAGCTCTCTAAATCCCAGCGAAACCATTCTTTCTGAGAGGTCTGCTCAGCAGGTCAATGAGATGCACCGAGAGCTGCAAGCCCTGCAGCCGGCACTGGCCACCAGATAGGCCCCAGTTCTTCTCCACGGCAACACCCGACCGCACACCGCACGACCAACGCTTCAAAAGTCGAACGAATTGGGCCGGGCGCGGTGGCTCACGCCTGTCATCCTAGCACTCTGGGAGGCCGAGGCAGGCGGATCGCTCAAGGTCAGGAGTTCAAAACCAGCCTGAGCAAGAGCGAGACCCCATCTCTACTATAAATAGAAAGAAATTAATTGGCCAACTAAAAAATATATAGAAAAAATTAGCCGGGCATGGTGGCACATGCCTGTAGTCCCAGCTACTTGGGAGGCTGAGGCAGAAGGATCATTTGAGCCCAGGAGTTTGAGATTGCTGTGAGCGAGGCTGATGCCATGGCACTCACTGTAGCCCAGGCAACAGAGTGAGACTCTGTCTCAAAAAAAAAAAAAAAAAAAAAAGATATCTGGGCTGGGTGCAGTGGCTCCTGCCTGTAATCCCAGTACTTTAAGAGGCTGAAACAGTAGGATCGTCTGAGCCCAGTAGTTCCAGGCTGCAGTGAGCTATGATGAGGCCACTGCACTCCAGCCTGGGCAACTGAGTGAGACTTTATCTCTTAAAAAAAAGTCTCTGCATCCACCTATGACCTGTAAGTCCCCATTTCAAAATATCCCATCCCCTACCTTTTTACCTTTTGGCCAAGCCAGGGTATAACCTCCATGTGTTGATTTATGACTTTGCCTGTAATTTCTGCCTCCCTGAAACGTATGAAACAGAATTGCAGTCTGACTGCCTTGGGAGCGCTCCTCAGGACTTCTGGAGTTTGTGTTTTCCCTGGGCCACAGTCACTCATATTGGCTCAGAATAAACCTCTTTGAAATATTTTGCAGAGTTGGTTCTTTCTTCAACAGTGGTTATGACTCTGGAAGGTGGGGTCAGATTGGTATTATATCTCATTTAAAGTATAAGACTGTGAAGTCAATATCTCCTTTTCTCCCTCTGTTCTTTCTGTTCATGTTCCCATCATGGATTTGCTATGAATGGAATATAATAAGATTTTTATTATATCATGGCATAAATAAGTGCTCACAGAGCACAGGCATTGTGCATTACAAGTTTTGTGTATGACAAGTTCTTGGAAAATTCTGTTAAAACTGACACCAATTCAACAACAGACATTTGTTAATTGTCATTAGTATAACAGGGTGTTCCAGTTGCTTTGGGGCAGAGGCCTTAGTGTTTGATCTCTGCTGTTGATTTTTATGTTTTCATGAGGTGGTTTGATTTTCTGCATGGCAACATGACCCTTGAGCAACACTAGGAGGCATGAGGCCTTCCTCAACCCCAAGGAAATATGAATAGTGCACATTTCCTGCCTCTGTTCTGGACTTCCCACTTGGCTCACTGGGGAAAAGTACACCTGCCCTCTCTCTGATTTACATGGAGCTCAAGAGCCTGTTGGGAATGACCTTGAACCTGTCCAGGGTGGAGGTTTGGACAAATACAGACGGACATGTCTGATGAATTGGGGGCAAGAAAACAGAAGACACCAGATTACAGAGAGGGAAAAGGGTACCAGAAAGGACAATCACTGTAAGGCAGATTGAGCTGGGCACAGTGTGCCCGACCCAGTAACAGGTGCTGTGGCAGAACCAGAGTACACAGTGACCTTGTACATGCCTGGTCAATAAACATGAAGGCCATCATAGATCTTTAAGTTTACCCAGAACTTTTAACCAGATTGGTTATTTTCTTTGTACTACTTGTAAATGTTACAGTGTGGTATTATCACATGAAAGATGTCAATTATCAGAGGGCAGCAACAGGAACTGTAAAATATTATTTGATTATACAGTTGTCCTGTTTCAACCCGTGGTTGGTTGAATCCTCCGATGTGGAACCTGTGGATATGGTTTCATTCAACTCTTTATCTTCTCATAAAGTTCCTCCTCCAAATCAACTTCTTTTCTCTTACTACTTAATATGGGTACTAGTTCTTAATAAGCCGATCAGAAGCTTTGGTGTTTATGTGGTTCACAAGGCTCTTTCCAGGAGCTGTGAGGTGCTGGCAGGGACCTTCGGCAGTGAGCCCTGTGACTCCAGGGAGCAGATGAAGGCAACAGGCTCCTTGGCGGGCTCCGTTCAGAGAGCCAGCTGTGCTTATTCGTGTATGAGCCGTGTGGGGCCTGGCGGGGTCATTCGTGGAAGCCCCAGGAAAGCCTCACCAAACCAAAGACGTCCCCACTGTTGATCCCAGATGCTAAAGTTATGCCACAGCAAAGAGACACAGTCATCACTGGCTTCAGACATTGAGCCTCTGAACGGCTTTCATTAAAATGCATTTAAGGTAATACTTTTAAATATTACCAGCTTATAGGCACAGTACAACTTTTTTTTCTGGTCTATTAGCAGCCAGTGACTTTTAAAGGGGAAAAAGAATTAAAAGGCAAGGGGAAACTGTAAGGCTGGTGGCAGGTACCCCTCCCCTCCCTAAAGAAAAGAAGCCCACAAGACCTGCCATAAATAACTGACCGGCCCAGCTGAGTTAAAGGACAACCACGCCTGGATGTTCACCTGGATAAGGAGTTTTTTGGTTTTGGTTCCTGGATTCTGCACATACCACCAGCCCTTCCTATTTCTCAAAACCCACCTCAGGCAGCATAAAAGGCCCTAGCCCCCTCCAAACGGGCGCAACTTCTCTGGCCCCATTCCTTGGGATCCGTGAATATTGCCCGGGAGCGCTCAATAAAGCCACACTGTTTGGCCCTACTCTGTCTATCTTTTCCTTTTGCCGCCAAAAATTTTACAGAAACATTTCTTGTGGCCCCTGGAGAAGGTATGAAGTGTGGCTCTGTGAGCTGATAGTTGGGTAGACTCCCAAAGCGAAGGCTCCTGATGGTCAGGAATTGTTCTGTACTGACAAGAGGACAATTGAGCAGAGACCTACATGAAATTAATGCATGAGCTATACAGATATATGGAGAAAGGGCATTCCAGCAGAAGGGACCTATCTGCCTGGTAGGTTAGACTAAGGGCAAGGAGATTGGTTGGCTGGGAGAGAGAGAGCAAGAAGGACAGTGGTTGGAGGTTGGGGTTGACAGTAACATGGAGTTGGAAGGCGATGGTATCAACTTTGAATTTTAGTCTGAGTGACATGGCAAATAGTTGGAGGGTACTGTGCAGAGGAGTGACATGATCTGTCTTTTATATAAGAAAGATCATTTTATTGCTGTAGGGAAGCTGGGAGGTGAGTTAGAAGGTGTTATGGGTTGAATTATGTTCTACTCAAATATGTTGAAATCCTAACCCCTAGTACCTATGAATAGAACTTATTTGGAAGAGGAGCCTTTCTTTGTACATGATCAAATTAAGATGAGGTCATTAGGGTAGGCCCTAATCTGATATGACTGATAGAGTTATAAGAAAAGAAAAACACCAGTGAGGACAGAGGCAGAGGTTGGAGGGATGCAGCTCCAAGACAAGGAATGCCAAGAATTGACAGCTATCATCAGAAGCTAGAAGAGGCACGGAGGATCCTCCCCTGGAGCCTTTAGACAGAGAACAGCCCTGCCAACACCTTGATTTTGGACTTCTAGCCTCCAGAACTGTGAGACAATAAATTTCTATTGTTTAAGCCACCCAGCTATAGCACTTTGTAACAACAGCTCTAGGAAACGAACTCAGAAGACCATAGCCACCACTCAGCTACCCATTGTTAAACGTTAAAACCTTAAAGAAGTTTACATTTTAACTTAGTTTATTTGAATGAAGATTAGTGAATGGGGCAGCCCTTCAAACCAGAGCAGGTTTGGAGAACTCCAATCAATAACAGGAGCTGACAGTACATATAGGAAACAAAGTGCCATCTAGAGACAACTTAATTGATTACATCTGAAGTGGTTAATTGTTTCCAGAGCCCTACTGCAGTTAACTAAAACTTAGTTACTGTAGTTAAACTCCATATCGGTTTGGTTTGTTAGGCTGTTCAGGAGCCTAGTACAAATCAATGGCCTCTAATAAGTTTTATTTAACATCATCATGTTGGCTTCAAATAGGGTGTCAATATAAGTGTGAACTAACATAAAATCTTAAGGCTCACCCCCTTACGGGCTGACTGAATGGACCCCCTCCTGGCCAACGGGATTACCCTAAAATTAAATTGGCTGCCACAAAAAAAGGAGGTCAGATATGCCTCATCATGCCTCCCTCCCTTCTTGGAGACATCCTTTGTAACCCATTAACAGGCCTAAGGGTATGCAAGACAAACCTGCAGCTCCTCAATTTACACAACGAAGGTATGTCCCCTGGCTTGTCTCTGATTAACAGATCTCCTTAAGATCTTCCAAGCCTTTAGACAAATCTTCATGTCTTTAACCAATTACAAGTCAAAGAATCTTTAAACCCACCTATAACCTGCAAGCCCCCCCCACCACACTTCAAGATGGCCCATCTTTTAGGGCAGGCCAAATCAATGTATGCCTTCTATATATTGATTTATGACTTTACCTGTAATCCTGTCTCCCCAAAATGTGTAAAACCAAACTGTAACCCAACCACATGGAGTCCACTTGCTCAAGACTTATTTGACTTTACTCCGGGTCATGGTCCTCAGATTTGGCTCAGAATAAATTTCTTTAAAATTACTTTACAGAGCTTGGTTTTATTCCATTAACAGAGGTGTGAGAGGAAGAGAGAAGTCAGGACGCCTTCCCGAGGTCTTGGCTTCAGCAGCAGGAATGACGGAGTCACTTCTTACTGAGATAGGGAAGATGGCAGGAATTTGGGGTAAGTTCGTTTGGGAGATATCCAGCTGGATATACAAATTTGGAGTTCATGGGATAGGTAGGGCCTGGAGCCAACAAACTGTCAATGGAAAAGAATCCAAACTCTGTAAAATAATTTGAAGAGGTTTATTCTGAGACAAACTTGAGGACCATGACCCAGAGCCACACCCAAGAAGCCTTGAGCAAGTGGACTCCACATGATTGGTGTAGAGGGCTAAGAGCAGTAGTACAGCCATCTTGAAAACAACAGCTATTTTTTGGGAACGGAGGGAAAGAATTTACAAGGCAGTTAACTTGTGATGGATTGTCTAAAGCATGACTAAGCCTGCTCAACCTGGTTCACTCCCTGTTAAAGACTGTAATCAATACAACCCTGGGCAACTGATCAGAGTCCATTTGTAGAATCAAGAAGAACGCTGTTTGCCCAATAACGGTATAGATGATTATCTCCTCGTTTGTTAGCATAGTTAGGGAAAAAGAATTAAAATAGATGATTTAAAGGTTAGTTGGTGGAGGGAATTGGCGTTACAACTGTATGTAGTTAAATTTTACAATGACTATTTGGGGGTAAGGGATGTGCTTTGTTCTGTGTAGGATGATTTGTTTAAGAATTGTAAGCAAACTGTATTCTCTTAACTGATGCTATCTGCTTCTGTGACCTTGCTTGCTTCTTGTTGTTTGTTAAATATACTTAAAAGGGACATCGTCAATTGACTCAACCTACCCGAGGGGTAAAAAATGCTAATCAAGATGTTCCAAAGTGTCCTAGAATGTATGCTTTTAGTCACGTATTCCCTGGCAGTGAAGGGTATGTAAACTATGTATTACTAATGTTCTGGGCCACACTCTGAACCTGGTTCCGACTAGGCTAGAGAGTGCGCCGCTAGCCAGCTATAAAAGCTCACCATTAAATTCTAATCTGGACTCAGTGGTCATTTCTCGCGTTCCGGACCATAACAAATATATACACATAAAAAACTGAGGTACTTTCCTTTGTGTACAAGTTGACACTTCTGTTTAGAGATTTTTATTCTCTAAATACCAGTAAATCTCCCTCCAGTTTTTTCTTAGGTCCTGGTATTACTCGAAACGGAAGGGCGGGGAATCAATGCACTTTCCCACCTAGTTCTGTCTTTCAGTTTTCAAAAGGATCCGCAAATCGTTATATAAGCAGCTGTAGGAAGCCAGTGGTTTCTTTGCTCAGCTGTACCATTCAGTTTTTATTTACCATGTCTGGGCGTGGGAAAGGCGCCAAAGACTTGGGAAAAGGTGGTGCTAAACGCCATCGCAAAGTGTTAAGCTACAACATCCAGGGAATTACCAAGTCTGCAATTGCCACATGGCCCTGGCGTGGCGGTATCAAGGTCATTTCTAGTTTCATCTGCGAGGAAACGCACAGGTGCTCAAGGTGTTCCTGGAGAACGTGATTCGGGACGCTGTCACCTACACGCAACACGCCGAGCAGCAAGGCGGTCGCAGCTATGGACGTGGTCTGTGCGCTAAAGCGTCAGGGACGCACTATCTACGGCTTTGGCGTAGAGTCTGGCCTCGAACTTTTTCTGAGGCAAAGGTAAAGGCCCTTTTTTAGGGCCACTTACTTTTTCTCTGAAGAGCTCACACTTAAAAGAATTACCTAAGGAGATGATATTGGGTGCTGCTATGAGTGTTTTGGTACAAATATGAATATTTAATTATACAAGTCTTTTAAAAAAATAACTGGCAGTAGGCCTGACAAATGTATAATGAATAACGAGGGAATACAGCTGGAAAGAGAATGATCACGGATTAGAATCCTGGTGGGCTGGTTCCAGACACCACAGGTTCCAACTACATTGACCTTTGTGGGAGTACTTATCTAAAGACATATATTGTAGGATTTTTTCCCCCTTTATAAAGATCACCATCCATAATTAAAATTTTAGAGTTGTGGGGTATCTTAATCATACTACATCCTGCCTAAACCAACTCTTGGATAACCATAGAATTAACAGCGATCAGTACAAACTTTAGCATATGCCATTCTGGATACATTTTTTGCACGCATTTGTTTTTCTTTATTTACACCTATTTTTGACAAGAGATGGTCAAAACATTAGAAAATCATTCTAAAACATTCTTTGAATTAATTTAGGCAAGGATTGCCAATGTTTAGGAGAAAAGGTTTAGGAGAATATTTGTTGGGAAACCCTATACTCAGTGCCAAAGTATCCCCTCACATTGCTGTTTGCAAAGGGTCAAATGTATCTACAGTGCAGGGATTGGCTCCGTTTGTTAAGTGATCTAATTTAGCACCACTAGAAAAATCTCTTATTTCATGCCTCTGCTTGTGTTGCATTATATAGAACTTCACCTTGCCAAAGGTGTAACTGGAACCTAATCATGTCTCAATCTGCTGTTTACAAGAGTACTGGGGAAAAAGGAGCCAATTAAACATCTGAAGGAGAAAAAAATCAGAATCTAGAATGTGGGACATTCTATAAGACAATTAGTTTGTTTCTTCAAAAAGTCATTGTACCTCTTGGACTCTTCTGCCATAGGAGGACACAATGTTTGTTCTACTTCTTTTCTGCCTTCTGCCAAGTGAGAACTCAGCAAGAAGGCATTCACCAGACACCATATGCTGGCACCTTGATCTTTGACTTTCCAGCACCCAAACTGTGAGAAATAAATTTTTGTTATTAAAAAATGTCAGTACCATAAAAAAGAAGAAAAAATAGAAACTGTTCAAGATTAAATGAGGCTAAAGCAATATAGCAACTAAACATGATGTTGGCCTGGTGCAGTGGTTCATGCCTGTAATCTCAGTGCTTTAGGAAGCTGCACCAGGGGGATCGTTTGAGGCCAGGAGTTTGAGACCCTCCAACTAAAAAAAAAAAAAAAAAAATCTGTGTATATATATAAATAAATATCTGTGTATGTGTGTAAGTAAATAAATTGAATGCAGTTTGCATTCTGGCTTTAAAAAAGAAATTATAAAGGACATTTTAGATACAATTGAGGAAAATTGAATTTGGACTGGATAATAGGTCATTTTAGGAACTCTTTTTCTTTTTTAGGTTTCATATTTCAAGAATTCCCTTTTTCTTAGGAGTTAGATACTGAAATATTTAGGTGTAAAGTCTAATGAGTCTATAATTTACTTTCAAATAGTTCAGCCAAAAATGTTTATACATACATATACATATATCTATCCACAAAAATGGTAGATATGCTCAATTTTTGAATCTAGGTGGCAGATGCTCGATAAACCAATCTTTTATAGGAATATTTTTATATGGTTTGGATATTTTTATAATAAAAATTGGGGAAAATTATACATGACAAACTCTGTCAAAAACTCTTTGGTGCCATGATAAGAGAGGTCCTCTTAACAGGTGTAAAAGAGCTGTCTTTTTGCAGAGAGGGGATGGAAGTAGCAGGACATCCAGCTCCATGACACTTGTGGTAAGTATTATATAATTCCCCTTGCTCTTATTCCTTGATCAGAAGTTAGCCAAAGGGGAGGACATGGGAACAGGGCATTTCAGGCAATGTTGGCAAATGATAAGTGGGCCACCAGTGTGAAGACACAAGGGGCAGTAAGTAGTTTAATGCCATGGAGACTGGAAACAGATATATGAAAAAAAAGGCAGGCCCGACAGTTGTCTGAGTGAGGGCCTCCTCTTATAAATTGAGAAACTCAGAATTAACCTTATGCTGTGGGAGACATGTTAATGGGGTGTGACATGGTGAGATTTGTATTTTAATTACATCCATTCTTTTGGAAATGGTGGCCATATACTTTGTGATTTGCAATGACCACTTTGGGTTCAGTTAAGGTCAAGACAGGAAACAGCCTACTCACATTGGACAATAGTAGGAAAATTTCCTAAAGAAACTATTTGCAAATTCAAGGCAAAATACAGAAACCTCAAGAAATAGTACCTCTAGGCCTAGTAAGGATCACTTATAAACGAGAAAGGGCGAGAGGAGCAGTCACTAGGTCTGCTCAGAGAGGGATCCCTGACATGAATTGTGGCCTTGAGAGAGAGATGCAGGCAGCCTATGATGATCTCTGAAAGGGAAATTGGGGGATAAATACCTCATCTCATTTTCTTCCAGTATCCTGCATGAGGTTTCCACTGTGATTTTATTTTAAGCCAGTCATTCTTGGCTCCAGTCTGCTTAAACACTACATCATACTCTACGAGGGCACAAAAAATTCTGGAACCTGTAGGAAAGTTGTTTGAATGAATAGGGTTGGAAAACCCTGAAAAGTAAAAAAGCTTGGCTTTTGTAGAAAAGATAAATAACCCAATCACAAGGTAGAGATTTTAGGGACCAAAACTCTGGCTCCCTAAATGTTTGCTGAAGAATCACTGACATGAGGCAGATTGATTAACAGGAGAAAAAGCATACAAATTTATTTTACATGTATATATGGGAGCCTTCAGAATGAAGACCCAAAGATACAGAGGAAATTGTCTATTTTTATGTTTTGTGTTCAGTAAAGTATGGATAACCATGTAGAAATATAACTGGACAATATGGGTATGATCTTATGATAATAGACTGAGAGGGGAAACCCAGAAAGGCCTACCTTTCCAGATTCTTCTTGGCCTCTCTGAGCATGCATTCCTTCCTTCTGGGTGTAGGGAGGATCTTCTTTGGAATAGCAGTCTTATGACAAAGTAGGACAGATAATTTCTTTATGGCCGGTTTTACATAGAGTAATTTTAGGTTTTATGGCTGGCTTCGGGAAAATAGATTTTAATGCAAAGGTCTATCTGTAACTTTAAAATCCTTTCTAGGATATACATTTTCTCGTTGTTCTTTATGTTTTCTACAAAAGCCAAGCTTTTTACTTTTCAAGGTTTTCCAATCCTATTCATTCAAACAACTTTCCCGGGGTTTCTGAATTTTTTGTGCCCTTGTAAAATACGGTACAGTGTTTAAACAACAAACTGGAACCAAGAATGACTGGCAAAATCACAGCTCTAACACTTACTGGTTGTGTGATAACTCACATAACTTGGACTCTTAGATAGGAAGACAGGCCAAGGATGTTTCCGGGTAGAGGACCTGCAAGAGAAAAGTTTCAAGGTGAGAAAACCTTTGTGTTCCAGAAACAAAAGGAGAGTCAGTGTGGCCTCTTCCTGTTTCCAAAGTGCATCACAGTCTCTGCTTCTCTCCCTTTTCTTCTCTGACTCTGATTGTTCTGGGCCTTCACTTATAAGGATCTTTGTGATTACACTGGGCCCACTCAAGTAATCCAGAATCATCTCTTAGTCTCCAAAGCTTTAATTTGATTCTCTTAAATTCTGGAGATTCTCTTACACCACTTAAGAAAATACATTCATAGGTTAAGGAGATTAGGACATGGATATGGGGTGGGAGGAGTTATTGTTTACCACAACTATAATAAGGAGTAAGGCCTTTTAAACATCATTGTTATAAAACAATTCCAAATCCTTAGAAAACATAAAACTGAACCAGAAAATAATTAAGACTTTTTTTCTTTTTAAACTTTAAATTCTTAGTTGCCAGATGACTATAATTAATCATACATTAAAAGGGATGTTTAAAGGATATTGAATAAACAGCAACATTCTTCGGATGGCTATAGAACTATGCCAATAACACATTTCCAAAGACAAAACCCAAAACTGTGCAGCAGAACTGACCGGGTGCTTTTGTGTCACAACTGCCACTGCTGAACCAGAACTCAACTGGAACCCATGGCTGCTGTCACAACCAAAAATTGGCCCATCTGATATCTCCTATCCCAGCAGTAGCAGAAGCTTTATGCAGAGTTTCTGTTTTCCTGTCTTCCAGTTCTGAAGAGAAGTCTTTTAAATGTGTGACTGTTTGGTGAAACCCAGGCCACTTGTCTGCATTCTAGCTGCAAGGGGATGGGTATTGAAGTTCTGAAGCCTACATGTGAGTATTGAAGTTCTGAAGCCTAGATAAATGAAGCAATACTCTAACCTGAAAATTTCACTTTATAAAGGAAATAAATGAACCAGTATTTTTCAAACTTTTCATCCTTCAAGTTCTATAATAAAAATAAAGCAAAAGGACATACATTTGAAACTAAAATTTTTTGACACAATATTTTTTACTTATTACATGAGATGGTACATTGATGGTCTGAACAAGGGCAGGTCATGTCATAATTGAGAAAATGTTCTTTGTCTCAATGCTTTTGAACTCTGTGATCCCATTCAGACACGATATGAGAAGTGTCTGCAAAGCATAATTTCTATTTATTATACTCCATACCATTTTTTATATGCCGGTTGGGACTCATTAAGTTGTTTTCATTACCAACAAATGGTTCTCGGTATGCATTTTTAAAAGTATGCAATACAGATGACTGGCAGCCACAAATCTTGACATTTGCGTAAAGGGAAATGGTTAGGAGAGAAGAAAGTTCTGAGGGAGCAGAGATAATATTAAAGGGGTACGATTTGTACAAAAGTATATTGGTGGTCCTGATTAGCTTGTTAATTTCATTGATTCATTCAGTCATCGCACAAACATTTAGACAGTGAACATTATGTGACACGTGATTTTTCTTTAAATGTAGAGACAGGGTCTTGCTCTGTTGCCCAGGCTGGAGTGCAGTGGCGCCATCATAGCTCACTGCAACCTCGAACTCCTGAGTTTAAGTGATTCTCCCACCTCAGCCTCCCAAAGGGCTGGTATTATAAGTGAGAGCCACCATGCCTGGCCTGTGCCATGTAATTTTTGTAGGTTCTTAAGATACTAAAATGAAGACATTATCCAAGGTCTCAAGAAATCTTAAGGCATTAATCATCACTAAATGTTTAAGTGTGCAATAGCAATAGCCGTAGTCATATAAGGGAACTCTGAAGTAGGGCTACGAACATGTGTGGAGGAGTGTGGTTTGTGAAATATAAGAAATCCTAGGTACTGATTTTGCCTGTGAGAATCAGATAAAGGTCTCCTAAGGGAAACTTTTGAAGGAGGAAACCCCTAAAGGAGTCAAAAGATTATTTGTGGAAGAAAGACTATGTAAAGGATTACTGTTTGCAAAAAGAAAGTTGCAAGAATAGCAAGTTGTTCAGTACATTCAAAACACATGAAGGAACCAGATCCTATTTGGGAAATAAAAACAGTACAATGATCAATAAAATCGAGACATTAGTACCAACAAAGGCTTACAGAACTGTACTAAGACAAAAACTAAAAATGCTGCTTTCGCCATGAAAGGTGGTCGTAGGAATAACCTAACAAGAAAATAAACTCCCAAAGATAAAGTGAAAAAAATTAACTCACAACTACTCTTTCAACACGTGTCCTAACTTATCTGAGTTCTTTCTTAGCCTTGAAAAAGTTTGAGGGGACAGAAGTGCAAACTTCCCCTGCTTTCTCAAGAGACAGTACCAGATACCTCTCGCTGTCAAGAAACTTCTATCAATCCGCTAACATGAACAGAAAAAGCCAACAGTTTCACAGCCTCTTTTGTTATCAGTACCCTGAAGCAGAAAGAAAAAAACCCCGCCATTTCTATCCACTAAAGACTACAAGTTTTTCCTCGCTATCATTTCCTTCTCCCTCTGTGTCGTGGCCACTTTTCAGGTAAATGAACTTTTTTCTTGTGTATCTTAAATCACTGCCGGAGAATTCGCCGCCCCAGACCTTGTTCTTAACTCTGTAAACATCGTTAAATAAGCCAACGTGAAAAACAGCTGCCATTCCCAAAATGCTTTTAAACTTGAGGGTTTTTTTCATGTTTCCTTTATCCTGAGCACGGGGGGTCTGCCATTTTAGCACACCTTGAAAAACGCCCAAGTACCCTAAGCCATACAGAAAAGAAACTTATGTGTGAGCAAGCTCGAACTGGAGAAAATGCCGATTAAGCAAAGCATAAATTACCTTCGCATCAGTGACAGCCCTTCCTGTGACAAAATGGGTGGCCCTAAAAAGGGCCTTTTGTAAGCTATTTGTCTTAAGGATCAGAAAACCAGAGGCAGAAGCAGGTCAACCACCAAACCCGTAAAGAGTGCGTCCCTGGCGCTTGAGTGCGTAGACAACGTCCATAGCCGTGACCGTTTTGCGTTTGGCGTGTTCCGTGTAGGTGACGGCGTCCCGAATCACGTTCTCCAAAAACACTTTGAGCACACCTCGAGTCTCTTCATAGATCAGGCCAGAAATGCGCTTAACACCACCACGACGTGCTAAACGACGAATTGCAGGCTTGGTGATGCCCTGGATATTGTCACGCAAAACTTTACGGTGGCGCTTAGCTCCCCCCTTACCCAAACCCTTCCCCCCTTTCCCTCGGCCAGACATGCTGCACAGCAAACAACCACACAAAGGACGCCTAAAAACTTGATGCAGCGTCTTATATAACAATTTTGCGGACCTTATTGAAAACTGAACCAGACCTATGTCCCCGCCTTTTCGCTGCCTTAGTGGGCGTACCCTACCGTTGCCTAGGGAGAGAAAGGGCGTAGAGGAGTGAGGAAACGCAACTCTGTCTGGCTCCTTCCTGTTTCCTTGTCTGGGTCCTGAATTACTGGTTTCTGTGTCCTCTAGTCCAGTGCCTGTGAGCTCTCTCAGAGAACTAATATTGTATTAATACAAGTCTCCTAACTGGTCTTATTTGTGAATCGAAGGCAGTAAAGCTACATTTGTTTAAAAAATTGAGATATACCACAATAAAATTAATTTTTAAATGTGAATATTCTTTAGAAAGATGTATTATTCTAAATTCTTACAATCTACCAATATTCATTATTAAATTTGGCCAGTCATGAAACGTTGCGTTTGACACAGGCATGCATAAATAAATTGTTTTCAGCACTCCTGATAAACGGGGAGCTCTAGAAAGGGGTGCCAATATTAACTGAATTTACATTCTTTGTGTTCCAATTTATAAAGCACTATGTGCGCTGTTAATATGAGGAATCCCAGGCTGGAAGACCTAATCATCTCCTAAGTGGTATTGCTGGGCTTGACTCCTATGACTTTGCTGTCTGTCACTGTTTCCATGCCTGTTAAGAATTAACATTACATTATGGTGAATAAACCTTTGCAAATTAACACTAATAAATTTGGTGAAATATTGTCCTAATAAAAAGAGTACCTGAATTAAAGTTCTTCACACAGATCATAGGTTGATATATTTAGTAGACAAATTTCAACACTTACTTGCACATACCACACATTCACATTGAGTGCCTTTTATGCACTACAGAGGTAATTTTTAAAAATCACTTTTCTGCTGGTGCTTACCTTATAGGCAGTCAGAAGATTATTCATATCTTGGAGTTAAGTGTACTTGGGATTTAGTTTAGGTCCAGTTAACCTGCAGGTATAGACACATGGGTCTCCTCTGCTTCCTTTTTGATAAAGGCACCAAACAAGCATCATTTATTCATTCAATAATTTAGGGTCTACTACAAGCCAAGAATGATGTACAAATACCAGATTTACAAAGATAATCACATCTGTTCTGTTAAAGAGCTCAAAGTCTGATAAAGGGAAGAGAAAAGTAAACTCAGGGTGAGGGGTCAGACATCAGCCCAGTATACTCCTAGCTGCTGCCAAGTTATCTATGGGTGGAGCATCACCTGGAAGCTTGTTAAACATACAGAATTTCAGACTCAACCCCAAATCTATTGAATTCATATTGCATTTTTAATGAGATCTCCAAGTTGGTTGTATGCTCATTCAAGTTTGAAAAGAATTGTTTTAAAGCTGTGCTGTCTTATGTTAGCCACTAGCAACATGCACTCATTTAATTTTAAATTAATTAAAATTAAAAATTGATTTCTTCAGTCACTCTAGCGACATTTAAGTGCTTAATAACCACATATGGGTAGTGACTACTTATTGGACAGTGTAGATACAGTACATTTTCATCACTGCAGAAAGTTCTCCTGGGCTAGGCTGTGCTATGATAAGGGATTTCTTTGGAGGAATTTCTAATTCAGACGAGAAGGGAAGGGGAAAGAAGTGTGCTGAATGCATGAGTACCCAGGAAATAAGGATTTAGAGTATTTTTGAAGTACAATAGAAACTAGCCAACTTCTGGGTGTACCAGATATTACAGCTAGAGAAAAAGACATATATAAAGGAAATTGGACATTTTTACAAAATAAAATTAATACACCATAGTTGTGCTTGGAAGGGAGTTTCAAAGGGCCAGTGTCCTTAGGTAAGACCATCTGACAGAAAATTAAAATAAGTATGATTTCTCATGGACCTTCTGAACACATTTGATACTAATACAAAGCTCTATTTTCTGTATAGTCCATGTTTTCTTTGCCTTTTTTATTATTCATTCTACATAGTCACATTTCTTTTGAAAACTTTGAAATTCACTGAATTATGGAATGCTTAAGGACTGCCCCTGTGAACTGACCTAGTGAACACTACCTGTATCTGTCAGTCATTTACTATGGTGGCGGGGTTAACACAAAATTGAGAGAACATGAAGCTGTAAATTAGTTAGCTATCACGTATCTAAAGAGTTTTTGTTAGCTATTTTTTACGTCTATGAAATAAATAGTTCAAGCCTTGGTGTAGCACACAATCTACTGTTTTAGGTTATAAACACATTTAGGATTCAAAAACAAAAAAAAAACCTTTTCTTGAGGGCTACCTCAAAATAGGTGAAACACTTCATGACTTCAAGTTTGCAGTCCTAGGGGGTGATCCAGCTTTCAGGAACCTTGTCCATGCTACAGTTTCAGAGAAGATAAGCACCTGGGTGCTTATTTCAGAGAAGATAAGCAATAACACAGTAACTACACCAAAGCCCCTTCCTTTTATAAACATCTGGAGAACTATATTGGCAAAATTGAGTCTCAGTTATTGTCCTCCAGGAAGGGTAGAGATTTACTTACAATTAAGGAAATGGCCCTTATCCCCAATGCCTTTGCACATATTAGGTACCTAACTAGCCATGGGAATCAGTTAAGTGTTATGTAATAATGAAATGGTGGCATCTTCTTTTTTTTAGAGTCTCACTCTGTTGCCCAGGCTAGAGTGCCGTGGAGTCAGCCTCGCTCTCTGCAACCTCAAACTCCTGGGCTCAAGTGATCCTTCTGCCTCCGCCTCCCGAGTAGCTGGGACTACAGGCATGCGCCACCATGCCCGGCTAATTTTTTCTATATATTTTTAGTTGGCCAATTAATTTCTTTCTACTTTTAGTAGCGACAGTGTCTCATTCTTGCTCAGGCTGGTCTTGAACTCCTGACCTTGGAATGATCCACCTGCCTCCGCCTCCCAGAGTGCTAGGATTACAGGCTTGAGTCACCACGCCCAGCCCTGGTGGCATCTTCTAATTGAATATATCTAACTTGGTGAACAGTTACAATTACTCAATAACTGATGTTATGACTACAATAATGACCAAAATAATAAACATTTAGAAATCTGAATTTTAATTGTATTTTTATGTCTACATAATATAAAGCTATAGACTCAAAAAAGAAAAGGGCCTATATTATTCTTGTGACTATTGCTATTGACAAGGATGACATCAAAGATGACATGCAGCCCCTTCCTACAGACACCGATGAAATGCCTCTCCACAGGAATAACTGAGTATTGCTAATCCAGTTCTATGTGTTGCCTCCTTTACACACAGTATTTGTATTATTATTATTTTTTTTGGCATATAACATATTCTTAAGTACCAGAGACTTGGTTCCAGTCTGTGTCTGCCAATAAATGACAATTTAAAATAAGCCAAGTGATTTTTGTGGAATCAGTTGAATAAGGAGAGATGACATCTTTAAAGTTGATTATTTTATTTTGGATTTATATTAAAAAATTCCCAAATCACTATTCAGCATAGGCAAGAATAACTAGAATTTTGGAAATATGAGTATTTTTATTAGGAGAAACATAATCCTGAAATACCTTTCTTACTTATTTCTTTATTTTAACAAACATAGGGGTTAATTTCAGTATCTGATTATTTGATGGAGAATATTAAATTTGTGCTTACTTATCCTATAACAAGATAGTTCTATGAGGTCTATTGAATTGTAAACTAAAAGAGATGGAATAATAAAATCACTCATGCTTGCTATGAAATGATTGCGCAACTCCTCACGTGGACACATTCAGCCAGTTAATTTAGGTTGTGACACCCTTGTTCATATGTTGTGAGTAAAAAGCCTAAGGAGAATTAAGAAAATTCACACAGTGATTTAAATGAGAACTTTTTTCTTTGCAATCTTCTGTGTCCATACTTGCAATGTTGGAATTTGTATTTTAAATGTAATTTTGAAATACAGAAAATATATACAAAATTCTATGCTAAATATTGAAGAAAGAAATCTTATGGACAGAATGTCTTTCATTAAATTATTTACAGTTTAAAAGAGATGGGACATGATCGCATAATCTCTCAATGCTTACAGCTCTCAATTCTCACATCTGGTAAAATGATGTCTATCTGCCATCCTATAACTCCATGATTCAGTTTTCTTTCTTGTAGATGTGGTGTTTGGCCTGTAATGCCAATTCTAGGTCTGAAAAATATATGATCCTTATTTTTAAGAGAAGGTTGGTGACTCTATTTAGCAACATTTATCTAAAAGACAAATTGAAGCAGTCTGTCTCAACTTTTTGAAAAATGTTTAAATTACTAATACACGGGGATCAAGTACAACTTACATACTGGTAACCCAAATACTTTTTTTAAAACCTATCTTTTCTAAAATAATCATCTGTTTTGTACATAGAACTTTCTACCTCAGTGCCAATTCCTAAGAGCTTGGTGCAAACAGCTTGCAGGAGAGCCTGTGTTATTGCTTCTGCGAAAAAATCCAATTTCCCTATACATTTTAGTAAATATCAGTTTATTTATATAAAGTTGAGAAGATAAGAATACACAGAACAATGCCCTGGATGGGAGATTTGCAAATGAAACAGGGAGAAATAGTATTTTTAAGGAAAACCTGAAAGTTGTCTCGATTTGACCAAAGTTTGAAACAGAGTTGGGGGAATCAGGAAAGTTTCAGGGTGCCGGTTTTGAAACTAGGTATAGAAAATGAGGCAGGAATGAAGCCCAAAGTCTCTGGGATCCGTTTCCCCCAAATCCCTAATTATTTCATGCCCAGATTTCTTATATTTTTATCCTTTTTTGAGGGGCAACAAACACAGCCACACGGCAGAGCTGAGGAGCTCTTCTCTAGCAGCGCGGCGCTTGGAACAGGGAACCAATCATCACTCAGCGTCTCTCTATATAAAGCCTCAGCCTCTGGCGCAGAAGATACGCCGTTCTCACAGTTTGAGGTTACTTTTGGGTTTTTGTGGTAAAACAGAACCATGTCGGAAACTGCTCCAGTTGCTCCTGCTGCCCCCGCACCTGCGGAGAAGACACCTGTGAAGAAAAAGGTGAAGAAAGCAGGCGCAGCTGCTGGGAAACGCAAGGCATCTGGGCCCCCGGTGTCTGAGCTCATCACCAAGGCTGTGGCCGCTTCCAAGGAGCGCAGCGGCGTCTCCCTGGCCGCGCTCAAGAAGGCGCTGGCGGCTGCCGGCTACGATGTGGAGAAAAACAACAGCCGTATCAAGCTTGGTCTGAAGAGCCTGGTGAGCAAAGGCACTCTGGTACAGACCAAGGGCACTGGTGCTTCTGGCTCCTTCAAACTCAACAAGAAGGCAGCCTCCGGGGAGGCCAAGCCCAAGGCGAAAAAGGCAGGCGCAGCCAAGCCCAAGAAGCCTGCTGGAGCAGCCAAGAAGCCCAAGAAAGCGACCAGCGCCGCCACCCCGAAAAAGACCTCCAAGAAGACCCCAAAGAAAGCAAAAAAGCCGACAGCAGCTGCTGGGGCCAAGAAAGTGGCTAAGAGTGCGAAAAAAGTGAAGGCAGCCAAGCCGAAGAAGGCTGCTAAGAGTCCAGCTAAGGCCAAGGCTCCTAAACCTAAGGCAGCCAAGCCTAAATCTGCTAAGCCCAAAGTTACCAAGGCTAAGAAGGCGACTCCTAAGAAGAAGTGAAAAACTGGCGGGATGTTACGGTTTGGAAATCTCAAAGGCTCTTTTCAGAGCCACCCACTGATCTCACTCAAAAGAGCTGAACCGGTTATTCCTTTAAATTCCCGCCATGGTGTGTGATTGGCCCCTCGGTTTCACTACGCAGGGCGCGCGCACGCAGCAGCTCAGATACAAGATGGGCTTGCAATCTTTACAAGGGTTTCATTTTGAAAAGATTTGGTTTCTAATGTAGAGGAGGTGGTGTAAATACTTCATGATTAAGGTAACTCGGTCTTGGGCAAGACGCCACCCTGCATAGCGCTCACGCGGCCCAGAAACTTGTTGAGTTCCCGGTCATTACTGGTTGCCTGCTGCAGATGGCTGGGGGTGCGCCTCTACTCGCGGGCGGAGTTACCCGCCAGTTCGAGGATCTTGGCCTGGTACTCTAGCACCGCCGCCAGGTACGCCGACGCGCCGGTCTCTACGCGCTCAGTTCGTTGCCTTCGCGGAGGAGGCTTTACTCTGCCTACTGGGACCTGTAGGTCTGTGCAGGAAGAGCGAGTCTTGTTCCTGGCGCGAGTGTGGCCTCCTTGGCTCCGGTGCCCAGACAACTTAGAAAAAATGTAATTCTATAAATAGACCAATTGAAGGAAGGGGTTACGATGTTCTCTGGCTCCGTTTCGTAAAGCTTGCTTTCCTGTTGGTTTGCAGACGCTGTAAAAGCGGCCAATCAGAACGTAGCTTTCGATTTATTTGCATAGTCTCCCGAGAGAGAAAATAATGCCCCAATCAGAGGTTCAGATATTAAAATTTGTATATACTGGTAAACAGTCGAAAGGCCTGGATTCACCCCCCCCCCATCAATGGAATTCTCGTTTTAGAGAGCGAGGCACATTGTTGTCATTCTGCTTAAATCTGCATAATCATTGCTACCACCCTAATGCTAAGGAACAGAATAAAATGTAAAAGGATTTTTTTCGTCAGTTTATAATCTACTCCCTTTTCCAGATTGCTTTCTCACAGGTTACTGAGAAGGACCAGGGAGCCAGGATTAGCTGTCTGTCTGGTGAGTAGATAAAGGAACTAGGAGGGAAAAACAAAGCTTTTGAAAGGTTGAATAGAGCTTGAAATTGAGGTCACCAGGGCAAAGAAAATAAGCTGTAGGAAGATGGGTTGACCTGGATATCTCACCATTTCCATTTCATCCTGGAGGCTGAGGCTTTTTCTTTTTCATTTTGGGAAAACCCACTTAGTTTTATTGATACATCCTGACAAAATACGACTTCTACAGACATTTATGGGACTGGATGGGGGAAAAATACATCTTTATATTCACAGACCCTAAATACAATGTAATATTTCCTTTAATTTTGAGTACAGGCAATTAATCACTGGACTTCACAGTACCTGTGACTTTTTCATCAATGGAAGACATTTTCATGTCACTTTGTAGTTACTGCAGGAATCTTGAAATAAAGTTTACACTCATTGTCTTTCAAACTGACATTATTAAACCTGCTGCTGGTCCTTATTATTTGATGTGTTTGTAAAAATGCACACATACACACTCTTAAAAATTAGTAACTGTATTTTAATGTCACTACTTTAGTATCCTGTGTACTTTTATGTATTTTTGTAAAAAATATGTTTGAGAAGGTGTGTACCGATTTCCACAGACTCTCCACAGTGCACAGCACAAAACAAGTCATGAACTCCTGAGCAGGTCTCCAGCCGGACCATATAACATAAATCCCTCATGATTAAAATGCGTCTGTATTGTATTTGTTTACATTCATCTTATTTGTTTACATTCCATTTTCGGTTAATGTATTAAATTTTACGTCCTATTTAAACTTCTGGGGAAAGAAAATGTAGCTTGTGAGTACCTTTTTTGTTTTCCTAAACAAGAATTCAGTTTTTTTTTTTTTTTTTTTAGAACACAGCTACATCCCACGTCTTTTTTCTAGAGAAAGCAACACAATCTTCCATTATGAGAGTGGCTTGGTTGAGAAAGAGATCTGAATAAATGGAAGAATGTGAAATATCCAGTCAAAATAATCTTTTTGAAAATAACAAATTGAATCATTGAGTGGGAAAGATAAGGTATGTGGGTGCTAGCAAAAACTTCTCCTTTGCTCTCTGAAGGTTCACTGAAAATCAACTGACAAAAGACATTAATAGAAAAGGCAAACAAATTTATTTGATTATAATTTTATGTAACATAAGATCCTTCAGAATGAAAACCTAGAGATACAGAGGAAACTGTCCATTTTTATGCTTAGGTTCTACAAAGTAGAACAGTTATGTAGAAATATGATTGGGAAAAAAGGGTACAATCTAATGCTAACAGACTGAGTGGGGAAACCCAGCAAGGCTTGTCCATCTAGATTCTTCTTGGCCTCTCTGAGCATACATTCTGTCCTTCTGCGTATGGGGCAGGACCCTCTCTGGAATGGGGGACTTATGACAGATAGTCAAACAAAGTAGGTCAGATAATTTCTCTATGACTAGCTTCTACAAAGAAAGACAGGAAAAGTTAGTGTAATATTTTTAGGTTTTATAGCTAGCTTCGGAGAAACGGGGTTCTGGTTTCTATGACCTGCCTTGGGGAAGAGAGATTCTAGTTTCTATGGCCAGCCTCAGGGGAGAATGAGGGGCCAGAGACTGGAGAGCAGGAGAAAGTCAGAGAGAAACTTTTGATTCTGAGGCTGCAGAGAGAAACTTTTGCTTCTGAAGGACTTTATTTTGGGGTATCATTTTCTGAGTTTCAACAAGGGGAACAGACATGGAAAGGTCATTAACGCCCAGAATGAGAGTGAGGCTTTTGATGAAAAGTGATGAGGAATAAGGAATTTATGTGGGAATATGGCATTCAACAAGAGCAGTCCACATGACTGTAACATATCTTTAGTTCCCCAAGGCTTACAAAGCACTTCTGTAACTGTGCCTGTTGGCCCTCATTATAACGCATTTACATTAAGTGTAGTTAAAATGCTTGTTTTAAAGTTAAGAAAACTGTGAGTTAGGTGAAATGACCACTTACTATCAGGATATGGTGGACTTGGGTCTCAAACAAGTTTCTTGATTCCTAGCAACATTTTCCTTGGACTGCTCTCTATGTATTACATCAACAGGAAAAGGGATAGAGTTTTCCAGTCCTTTTTTTGGCTCACTGAGAAAAAAGCATAGCTCAGGTATTTCAGTTGTAGGCCCATTGTGAGCTATTCATTTCACAAGCCCTTTGGAATACAAAAGAAGCAATTAAACAAGATAATTCAATCAATGACCTTTTAGAGTTTTACTCTCATTTACATAAATTCATATTCATATTCCTTTGCCTTGGACAGGCCCTCATTTCCAAGGAAATTCAAACTTATTTAAATCTTTCTCCATTTCCCCCAATTTTTGTAGCAGTTACATCAAAGTTGCAATGAATGTCTTAGGATGGATAAAGAGTAAAGATGTCTTGGCATGGGAGTTGTGAAGGGCATTTCCATATTATCGTATCTTCTGGAGAGTACTTATGCATATGGCATAGGTCTGAAACAAAAACAATTTTTAGGACCAGCCTGAAGTCACTACTTTTTCCCTTCTTAGTAATCGTCTGGCTCCTTTTAACTGGAGGAGGCTGATTTTCATAGTACTGTGTGGAGGCCCCTATTATCCCTGTAACTCAATCACTAAATCATGTTAATTTTTAAAGAATTCTCAGTAAATCTGACATTTTCTCCCTTCTTACATTCTCTCTTCATCCTCTCACAACTGGGGTGATTCCACTGCTTCCTAACCAGTTCCCTAACTCTAGTTTTAACAGTCTCTAATTCCTAAATTCTGGTCATTCCACAAAAACAAAAACAAAATATGCCTCATGAAGAGGGTTACTGGCTTCCCACTCACTACCTTAAGTTCAAGTGAAAATTCTGTAGTTTCTTTTTGTAACAATACCTTGCGCTCACAGAAACAGGCACTAATAACTCAAACCTTTCTATTCCTTCCTTTTTTTTTTTTTTTTTTTTTTTAGACAGAGTCTCACTCTGTTGCCTGGGCTAGAGTGCCATGGCGTCAGCCTAGCTCACAGCAACCTCAAACTCCTGGGCTCAAGCAATCCTACCTCAGCCTCCCGAGTAGCTGGGACTACAGGCATGTACCACCATGCCTGGCTATTTTTTTCTATATATTTTTAGTTGTTCAGCTAATTTCTTTATATTTTTTTAGTAGAGATGGGGTCTCGCTCTTGCTCAGGCTGGTCTCAACCTCCTGAGCTCAAATGATCCTCTGCTTCCAGAGAATCCTAGCTCCAGGATCCTCGGCCTCCCAGAGAGCTAAGATTATAGGCGTGAGCCACCATGCCTGGCCTATTCCTTCCTTTTTAATCTTTTTCTTTTTATAATTCTGTTCTCTTGCAGATCCCTCTACCAATGAGAATCTTTCCAGTGTTCCAATTCCATCTCACATTATATTTTCAAGAACAAATTTCTCTAAATTTTTAAATTATTTAAATTTAAAATATCTTTGATAATGTGCTTTCATGCTTATTAACTAAACTGAACTCTAGAATAGCCATCCTCTTTTTCACTACTCTGTGTGTGTGTATAATTGAGTTTTTTAATTCCTATCAAATGGATTAGATTATTGCCAGATATTAAATTCAGTGATTTTGTTTTCTATTTTTCTGTGTAGGAAACTAAGAATAAATTCCTATGCCCCTTTTATGACCCTTCTCTCCATGGCCTTATTTACAGACTATCTTCCTTATCTTCTGAATTATACCGTTCCAAGGTATTGGAGAAGCTGCAAAACAAAAATTAAAAATATATATACCTTTTCAGTAAACTTATTATAATTTTGCAGTAAAAATTCTCAGATGTAAAATATCAGTGTTTACTGTGGGCAGATGGGGTAGGGAGGATGTTAAGAAATATTAATAAAATAGGATTTCTTAATTGTCTTGATTTTTAGCTCTTATTTCTGTAAAATAAAGCTACTGGTTATTTAGGGTATATATACTGTTTTTAAAATTATATGTACTTGTAGGCGAACATATAAACCTGAAATGGATATACAACATAATATACCAACAGATACATATAAAATGTGACCTGACAAATCTATCAGATTTGTGACCTTCCCTCAATAAAATCACAATTTAATTTAAAAACATCTGGTAGTAACCACTACTATCTCAGGGTATGCCTTTTAGAATTAAAAAAAAATTGTGTGTATGTGGCTAATTCATCAAGACTATTACTTGAATGGTAGGCAGAAAGGGTAACAGTTGTCAATACTAAGGTTATATTTTTAGGTTTGTGTATCTGTTACATTTCTTTGCAATTTGCTGTAATAATTATAGTATGATAGAACTTCACAATTATATAGGACCGTGCAAATGTTTAAACCCATCCATTTCTTTTATCTATATGAAAAAATTAAGATTGTGCCAACATAAAAATGTTAGTCTTCCTTTGATAGCTCTTCCAGGTGATAAAGCCCTCAGGGGTAATCAATGAGGAGTATGCTGATGCTGATCGTTTAAAACAGTAATGTCTAATAGGGATAGGTTTGGCTGTAACACTTAACCTGAAACTTTCTTAGTTTTAGTTTCCTTTTCTGTTTAGTACTAATGGAATAATAACTATGAATATTAGATAGTAGATAACTATTGAATTTATAATTTTGGAGGCTTAATAAAATATACATGACTTGTGGCCTATTGTAAGCACTTAATAACTATTGATTTTTTTTCTATTTAGGAACTATATATTAAAATTACATAAACTCTAATCTTTTATTTGGTAACTAGGAATGCACTAAATGGTAACTTCTGTTTGTTCAAAAATTTTTATTTAAATGTCAGTTTGACTAGATAATCTCCTGAGGGTTTGTTTTAGGCAAAGGAACATGCTAGATGTGGTGGATCTAATAATGTAAGAAGATGCTTTCTTTCTTTTTTTTTTGAGACAGAGTCTCACTTTGTTGTCCGGGCTAGAGTGCCATGGCATCAGCCTAGCTCACAGCAACCTCAAACTCCTGGGCTCAAGCGATCCTTCTGCGTCAGCCTCCCAAGTAGCTGGGACCACAGGCATGTGCCACCATGCCCGGCTAATTTTTTCTATACATTTTAGTTGGCCAATTAATTTTTTTGTATTTTCAGTAGAGATGGGGTCTCTTGCTCTTGCTCAGGCTGGTTTCGAACTCCTGACCTTTGAGCAATCTGCCCACCTCGGCCTCCCAGAGTGCTAGGATTACAGGCAGAAGATGCTTTCTGTGCCCACTAAATCCTCATATCTTGAAGTCTAACAGCTGTGAGACGGAAACAGGTTAAAAACATACAGAGCTGCAATCTCTAAGCTAGTACAGATAGGGGAAACTACATTCAAATATGCAAAGCCTTTATCCAACATAATAATAGGGGATCACTATATTACAAATATCTAGGACTCCATTTTAATTATGAACAATTAAGCATTTTTCCTCATGTACTAAGACTCCCCAGCTCACAGCACCCGTCTTTATGTCTGACAGGCTTCCAAGAAGAAAAATTTCCTTTATAAAATCTACAGGACTTACAATGGCTACCTTGGACTGTGTATTTATTTACAGCTTCGTCACTGTTAATTGTATCACTCGACTAATCTCTTTCCTTAGTGATATTTCAGGGGAAATGGCACATTTTAATAAAAATTAATAGAAACTTCTCAATTACAGGTAAAGGTACTACACTTCATTTCAAAACTAAGAAATTTGCTAAAATGTTTAAACATAAAATCCTTTTCAACAGCATATAGTATCCCAAACAGTAAACATCCTTCTACATTTCCAAATAACAGCCTGTATAATTTCAGAACAAAATTCCTTATTTCTCCTCCCTTCAGCTACCAGTTTAGAAACTGTAAGGAAACTGTTACATTCATGGGAAGGGAATATCTGTTTAACATGGTGTAGAAATAACTGGTTTTGTATGGATTTAAAAGCAAGAGAATACTTCTTCCAAAAGAACTTTCAAACTGCCAAACGATTTTCATGTTTTAATAAATGTCAGGTACTTTTATGAGATTTGATTTAGACATTAAGATAGCTAAGTTAAAAAAGTTGAAAAGTTTCCTTTGAGGATGTTAGCTGTAAAGTTTAAAAGTCTCATGATTTCTGCATTCTTCATTCATACTAAGAGGTAATGTTTGTGACATACCCGTCCGCTGTTTGTTGCTTTGGCTCTTGCAGTTTAGAATAGGGTAAGGCTGCCAAGTCTGTATAAGCCGTCTGTCAATGCCAAGAGTTCTTAGGTGTTCCAGCTGACCTAAGCTTTGCCCTGGTATCAGGCGCAAGGGTGTATATCTGACCACTCTGAGGAAGGCGCTAACGTTCACCAGCATGTAGCTGGGCCTCAAAATCCTGTAGAACAAGGGCACCTTAACGGAGACCAAAAAAGCTGGCTTCTTGCACTGCTTCAAGAATACACTCGGGGGGGCCAACCCCAGGGCGTTTAAGGCTTGTTCACGCAGTCAAACCCAAAAGAATCTCAGGCCACCACCTGGAAGAACACCAAGCGCCAGAAAATAGGAAGCTGGGGGAGTCAAGAGAGTGGCCAAAGTTCGAAGTAGGCCATAAACTTACAACAAGCAAGGCTAAACCTGTGAAACATATGGGAACGCGTTTGCTTTGAACATTCAGAAAAGGTACCTTTTCTCTAGTGAGCAGTATACCAAACACACACCATAGGCCTTCTAGGTCAGTGTAAATTTTATCTTGCTGCCTACTGAAGATATCTATTAAGTATTACGGCCTCTTTTCATAGAAGAACTGGTTGGCTCTGAAAAGAGCCTTTGAATTTAAAAGTTAGGGACACTCAGGAAAACAGTTTACGCCCTCTCCCCACGAATGCGGCGCTCGAGCTGGATATCTTTGGGCATGATGGTGATGCGCTTGGCGTGGATAGCGCACAGGTTAGTGTCCTCAAAGAGCCCCACCAAGTAGGCCTCGCAGGCCTCCTGCAGCGCCATCACCGCCGAGCTCTGGAAGCGCAGGTCGGTCTTGAAGTCCTGCGCGATCTCCCGCACCAGGCGCTGGAAAGGCAGCTTGCGGATCAGCAGCTCGGTCGATTTCTGGTAGCG
>CAUYMX010003048.1:0-10503 GCA_963573855.1 Lepilemur septentrionalis | reverse complement strand
TAAGAAATGTGTGGGCTTTATAATCAAACCTGCACTTGAATTCTGCTCTGTTATTGACCTTCAGCAGATCATTTAGCCTCTGTGTTTCTGGATAATGTCTACCTCTTCAGGTTGTAAATATTAAATTTGACTGTTAAGTGCTAGACCCTTACCGGGAAGGCTTTATATAAATGGTAATTCTTTTACAATTGGCCTCTACTGGCCGGGTGCCATGGCTCACACCTGTAATCCTAGCACTCTGGGAGGCTGAGGTGGGCAGATCACTCGAGGTCAGGAATTCAAGACGAGCCTGAGCAAGAGTGAGACCCCATCTCTACTAAAAAATAGGAATTAATTGGCCAACTAAAATATATAGAAAAAGTTAGCCAGGTATGGTGGCGCATGCATGTAGTCCCAGCTACTCGGGACGCTGAGGCAGGAGGATCACTTGAGCCCAGGAGTTTGAGGTTGCTGTGAGCTAGGCTCATGCCACGGCACTCTAGCCCGGGGAACACAGTAAGACTCTGTCTCAAAAAAAAAAAAAAACCTGGCCTCTACTTCATAAGACTAAAACTTAATTCGTGCATTGAAGGCCCTATGGTTCCCTTTCTCCCCTGCCCCCAAGGTTTTCCTCACCTCACTTCTCTGTGCTTCTCACTCCATCAGGCAGTTGAAGGGACATTCTTTGCACACTCCCTGACTTCTCTTTGGCTATTTTGTTTCCTTCCTTCCACTTTCATATCAACTGGCCAATTAGGTTACCTCTTCCTTCCAGGCTCCTGACAGCTCATGGAAGCTTCCAGATGCACCATACCCCACAACAATTTCTCTCATTTGTATTTTATTTTTGTGTCTAGTACCTAAATATAGCAGAAACAAAAGTTTCATGAAACAATATTTACTGTGTGTATTGTACTCTGATATTCTCATTTTATTCCATTCTATTCTAAAATTTCTGGCTGAAATCCATTAAGTCAGGTAATTTTATGACCCCACTAATGGATGATGATCCAGAGTTTAAAAAGAATTAACTAGATCATAAATAAGATTCTGAGTTCCTTTTGCCTCTCCCTCCATGGCAGGGCACACAATAGGCAACCACTCAAACAATTACTTGTTAATTGAACCAAAAAAGGGGTCACAAACTCAGGAGTCTGAGGGTAATATCACTGATTAAAAAGGGAGGGGTTTCCTTCTGGGGGCTATGAGTGAAAGAAAAAATACATAAAGGAAAGGGAGGGATGTGAGAATAGCCCAAGCATGATGATAAATGGTATGTGACCCTCAGCCTCAATGTCTGGGAGTGGTAGGGACCTTGGGGAACCAGAGACACAGGCCCTGACTAAAGGAGACAGTTGCTATTCAACTCCAGACAATTGCTGCCAGCTTGAATGCCCAGTGTTGCTGATATTTTGAATTTAGGACAAGTGGCAATTTAAGATATTTCTGTGCAATATCCTAATTTTCAAATATTGGCAACTCAACTTTTTAAAGTGTAATATGTCAGTATATGCCAAGAAAATACATCCACCAGATGTGCACCGTGGCCTGCCAATTAGCAGCTTCTAAATTAAAATTAACTTCCCAGAGAATCAAACTGAAATGACTAAATTTCAGAAAGACTATATGTCACTCTAATCTGACATGTAATTTTTCAATAGTAATGAAGTTAGGACATAAAGATGAAAGATCTTTTTGACTTGGCTGAAATTTTCCTGCCTTAAAAAAAGACTCCAAAAAAAATTAAAAAATGGAAAAAAAGAGACTCCAAATATTTCCATCTTTTCCCAATTACTCAGTCCCGTATTAACTCTATCCCCAAGTGGCCTGTAACTTTTTTTGAATACTGCAATTTAGTGTCTTAGCGAAAGACAAGTTTGTTCACTTACCTTACTTTTCTAGAAACCACAGTCTTGATGAATAAATAGCAAATCATTTGCCCTCATCAGCCAATCACTCTTCTCCAAAGCCAGTTTCTGTTGTGACTATCTTTGCTCCTGCCCAGCTAGAGCAGTGGATCAGAGGAATCAAATTGAGAAACTATTTTCTTGGATAACTTCAAAGAAACAATACAAAATTTCTCACCCTGGCGTGTGTGTTTGAGAGAATGACTCATTCCTGAGAGTTAATTGGGGCCAATTACGACCAGCCTGACTTGTCATGGCACCAAAACTCCTGGCATAACTTGATTACTCCCAGGAGACTTGTTCCCACCCTCTCCACCCTCACATGCTTGCTTAGGAAGCTCACCATTTTGAAAGCATGGTGTGTGCCATTCAACATATGATTATTCAAAATGGGAGGGGAATCTGGAATGCTTGGGTAATTAAGCCCAGACAGAATGAAATCACTCCTTGGGGAGAAAAATTCTTTTCCTCACCACGTGATAAATGGAGACATAAGCAGTTAAGAAGGATGTTTACCTTTTGTTCCCTCTGTTTTATGTTTTCCTATTTATATGCTAACCCTTTACCCACAGGTCCCACCAAGGAGGCTGGATTTCTCCTTTTGTTTTAGTGATGCTCAGGGCTGGAATGTTTCCAGCCCTGTAGGGGGAGATTCGATTAAAAGCACAAATAGGCTGAAATTCAAGCCTTCCTCCTAAGATTCAGTCTGCCTTCCAATCTGCCTGTCCGGAATGTAGGAGACAGCTACCCTTTATCTGCTTATATATATTCTCCATCCGTTCCTCCTTACATACCCTAAAACAACTCGTCTCAGTTCACCCTCACCTTTATCATTCTGTCGTGGAAAGTTTCCCATTGGAGAATGCACACCAAGCTGAGCACTGGATATGCAATTTCGCCCGAATAGTTATCTTTAAATTAAGAATAGCAATTATTTGGGCCAGGCTTTACATACAATATCATATTCAATCCCCCACACTATCTCCATTTTATAGATGAGGAAACAGGTTTGCTGTAAAGAGATTGGTTGCATTAAATGAAGATCATACAGTGGGTGGCAGAACTGGAATGTAAGCGTACCTAGTTCCACGGCTGCCTAAATTAATGACTACAAATACCAGCATCCCTTGCCATGCCTCACTGAGCAAACGCACACTCCCTGGCCCAGTCCCGGCGGCTGGATCCAAAACCCAATCAGACGCTGTCTCTCCCCGCTCCCCCACCAATGGGAAGGCTGTTGCTAACACGCCGGCTATATTTTTAGATTTCTGTGCTCTGGAACCAAGTGGGCCGGTTGAGTCTCACTGCTTGATGGAATACGCTTGGGGAGGGGAAAAGAGGGAGGGGAGGAGAAAGAACTGATGGGTGCCCCTGGGCAAGGCGGAGGGGGCGTGTGTGTGACGCTCTGTCACTCCTGACGCACGAGACAAGTAGTCCCTGGAGGTGCCCCAGGCTTGCAGCGTTCAGAGGGAGGGGGATGGGGACGCTCAGGCTTGCTCCCGCCTCCCTGTCCCCGTGGAGTTGGCCCTCCAGCCCGGCATTTCTCTGCTGCAGTCAAGGAAAGCGCACTTAAACCCCCACGCTACCGTTGCTTTCTGCCCTTGCCAAAAAAAGTGATCAAGGAAAAAAAAAATTGTCGCTGCAAACTTTTGGATCTCGCCACCTCACGTGGGTTCAGCGACTGCCGTTGACCCGAACTGTCTGGAATGAGAATAAAGGTGGGGGCGGGGATAGGAGAATTGGGGAATGGGAGAGCTAAGGAGGGATAAGGGCGGACCAAACACGCAATCCCCCAGGCGCCCCGGGCTTCGCCGTCTGGCAGTCCAGTCCGCCTGTGACCTCAGAGCACAAGCTTCGCTACCCCCAACTCTGCGTCCCGCACAGTCACAAAGAGGCAGAGTGGCCCGCGTGGCCAGGCCTGGCGCGCCCCGTCTCGGGTTCGGCGAGCCTTGCTCCGCCGTGCCTTGCACGGGCAGGCGTCACTCCGCGCCGGCGGAGCTGTTACTAAAAGAACAGTAACGTGGCTCTCTCTCCCTTGCGCCCCATGCGGGGGTCGCCAGCCGGGAAGAGATAACCCGGGCGTCCGGAGAGGGGGTCACCCTTGCGCGGGAACGGGACGCCAGAAACAGCGAATAGAGGCTTAATTATAGCACTCGGTTCGTTTCCCTGGCCGTCGGGCTCTTCCTCGCCTCCTCTTCCTCACGCACAGCGTGCCCCACGCCCCAGATTCCTCCTGGTCCTCCCGTCGACCTTACGAGTCCCTCGACGAGGCATGAGGCGCTCAGAAGACTCAGACCAACCAGAGTTCAGGTCCGAAAAGCTTCCAGGGCCCACGTTGCTCCCTCAGCTTCCCCACCCGCGAAGACACCGTAACGGGCGATGCGAGCGCTGCGGGGCGCCCAGGGATGGAGGGACGCCTTGGGGGAAAGGTTCGGGCAAACGTCCGAACCGTCGGCGCCGAGGCGGGTGCTGGGCTAGAGACTCAGCGGGGAGAGCTCCCGCAGGGCCCGGTGATGCTGTCCCCTTTCCCGCGAAATTCACCCATCCAACACAGCTAAAGTGAGCGTCCCCGGTGTGCCTGGCCCGTGAGCAGCCCTGCCCCGGGCGGGCCCCTGCCTCACGGAGCGCACGACTTGGGAAAACCCCTAGCACGATGAGCACGAGATCAGAGGGCGGCTTAAGGCAGGAAATAACAACGGCGCGCGCTGAGAGGGAGGGAAAAGCGGCCAGTCTCGCTGAGGAATCAAGAGCGCGGAGCGCGGCGAGCAGCCGGTGCGGGCCCGGGCTGCGCGGCACGAGAGGGTTAAGTCGCCGGCCGGCGGGGAAGTAGTCCCGGTCCGGCGCCCGGCCCCGCCCCTGCAAGGCGGAGGGACGCATCACGCAGGGGTGGAGAGGCAGGATCCGTGCGCAGGGTTGCTAAGGGTGAAACTTTTCATTGACTTTGCTCACTTCGGGCTGGGGCGCGGCACGGTTTGGGTCGTTGGCGGAGGGAAGCGAGTGGCTGGGGCGACAAGGGCCAGAAGGGCAGGACCGCCCGCCAGCCAAAACCCCGACCGTCCTCCGCCCCGCGAAACGAGCCACCCTCGGGTCCGCCATCCCCTCGCCGGCCATCCCCGCGCCGTCGCTGCCGGCCGGCCCGCCCTCCCTCGGTTCCCCCGCCCCGATCCCAACCTCCAAAAAGCTGAAAGAATTATTATTGAGAGTCATAGCCCATAAATCCCTCCTCGTTCGTCCCCCGACCCTCAACGACGAAAAGGACACATCGGTCCCCGGCCCAGTGGCGCCCGGGGAGAGCGACTCCGCCCCGAGCTCAGGACCACCCTGGAGGGAGAAGCCGCCCCGCGGCCGGCAGAGCGCCCCGCCGCCGCGGAGACCCGAGTGAGTGAGTGGGGGCGTGCGGGCGGGGGACCACCCTGAGACCCAACGGGCCGGACCGCCTCCCCCTTCCCCGCCCCACTCCCGCACTCGCTTTGCTGGACACCACGTTGCTGTCGCTCCCCTTCCCCCCGCCTGGCCAGCATTTTCCTTTCCTCTTCTTCCTTCCCTCTCGACGCCCCCTCCCTTTTTCCTTGTGCTCCTCTTCGCCTCATGCCATTTCTGATCATGGGGTACCCAAGAGTCCCTTTCTCTTCCAGTTCCAAGTGTGGCCCCTTCCTGGGTGGGGTGCATTTCCTCCCTTCCCCGCCTCTCCCAGTTGTTCAGATCCCAGATTCTCTCTAGATTTTCCTTGTTCTCCAAAGAAGCATAACTCCCCTCACTGTTAAATAAAAAATCAGAGGAAGGAAGGGGATCCAGGCCTTGTTTTTCGGCTGCTTTTCAAACCGTGTGCGGGGAAGAAGGGTGGTAATAGTAGGATTTATTTCTGGCTCTGTGGAGCCTGAGGGATGGAGGTCAGACACCTCCTTTGTAGCAACGGGACCGGTCAGTGGAGACTGTCCTTGGGCCACTGGGCCAGAACTCACCGTTTCGGCTTAAGGTCTTTATACTCTTCAGCGTTTAAGGGAAAAGTGGGTGGAAAAAGTACCCATAGAGCAGCACCAGTGAGTGGATTCTGGTTGGTTTCAGTGAGGTGCCTGGGAGGCCCGACTCCTAAACTTTCCCCTCCTGTCCAGAGCTTGAACTGTGCCCTTTACCAGGAATCTGGGGAAGGGAAGGAGGGTACAGAAAGAGGAGGGGCAGCCGGCAGACCCTCTCCCTCCCCAAGGAGGAACCAGAACGCCACACAGCAAGCTTCAACTTGGGGACAGCGGACAAGGTCTTGGGTGCCTGCTCAGTATCTAACATTTCTCTCCCTTGTGACCCTGCCCCGGGAGTGGATCCCTCATCTCTGATTTCCTAGCAGAAAAACACCTCTGCTGATTTCTTGGGCGCCTGCCCCCATCCCTTTCTGAAGCATAGGGGAAAAGAAGCTTGTGTGGGAGGAAGGATTAGGGAGGTTTAACACCCAGTAGGGGAGCTTTGCTGAGGATCTGGTAAGTCTGGTTCTGGAGCAGGCCTTGAAGTGGGAGGAGACAGACACACACGGAATTTTAAGTATTAGAAAATGTTCAGGTGTCAGATGTACAGTTTCTCCTTCTCTACTCGGGAACCTTTTCCCAATTCCCTCTCCCGGGTCTGGTTACTTAGACTTGGATTAGAAGTGGGGTGAGGCTTGGCCCCTGCTGGCGTCGGGCCTTCTCATTGTCGACCGGCGCCTCCCCACAGCTTAACTGGGAATTTCTTTGGCCAAGAAGACGAGAGAACTGGCTTAAATTTCTTCGTTTCCTTTCCGGGCTGTGGAGGTGCTGGAGCCTAGCCCGCTGTGCATTAGGTGAAAAAGGCTCTTTTCTCTTTGAATCTACCCGTCCCTACAGCAACTCCAGACGCACCGCCCAGCCCATGGAATTCAGATTTTAGGGAGTGGGGAGGACGGAGACGTGACCTTATCTATGCCAGCTCATCCCCTTCGCCCAGAAAAAACTCATTAGAAGCAGATCCCTATTTCAGCAGTCAAGAGAGGTGATGAAGGTAAAGGGGGGAAAGTTCGGCCTCTCCTAAAGCCTAGAAATGGATACGGTGGTGTGATACAATACGGGGAGTAGGCCTTATGGGTAGAATTTGTATGAAATGCATTAGGCGATGGGGGGTGCGGGGCGCCCGTCTGCTCCAGCGCGCATGTGCATCGGAAACTTTTCTTGGGTGGTGCGGCCCTCGGCTGCTCCTCTTACCGGGCATGCGTAGTTTAGCCGGCTGAGCCTTCGCAAAGCACGCAGGGAAGTGTAGTGTGCAGAGAAAGTAGGTCACTTGCTCCAGCCTGGTCCTGAGGACGCTGAGGACTACGATTCCCAGAGTGCAGAGCGCGCCCTCGCTGCCCGCCTCCCCAATTACGTTGGGGTTGAGACTTGGCTTCTGAGAAACCTGAAGTGCCCTAGAGAGGATCCTCTTAGTCGAAAGGAGTCTGGAAGTTAGACCCGGTGTTGTCCCAGTGGTCTGTGTTTAGGGGAGGTGCTGTGAGACTGTGGGCGGCGTGGTGCACTCGGTCGGCACAAGTCCTGGAAGCCTTTAAACCCACACACACAGGTCCAGGCCGGGAGACCAGCGGAGTGGGGGCAGGTCGCTGTCTCGCCTGTCCTGAGGAGCTGCCTGTGTTTGCCTCTCCTCTGCCAGCTTCAAGGCACTCGCGTCCACGCAGCCTGTGACACCTACTGGCCTTGTTAAGACTGAGGGCCTGGCCCCCTTTTCAGACTCATTTATTTGAATGCCGTAGTGCTTAACTGTAGGATGATTTGGATATGAAGGCTTTGCGGTGCCTGGTATTTTTACAGGTTTGGGCCGGATAGATTCCTTCACCATTATCATTCCTTTCCTCTTCAGAACTTTTTTTTTTCCTTGAAAGCCTTTCTTTACATTTTCATCTGAAGTTCTCTCTGGGATCTGCATTGACTGAGGCCCCTTTCCAGCTTCACGCCCCATTTCTTCCCCCATCTTTGTCTTTCTCTTAGGCACTTACTCTAAAACACAAGTCAGCACAAGGGATCTGAATCCAGGTTTAACTTTGCTGCTGGAAGTAAACAAATGAAGGAGACTAAAATTCTTAGTGCAATGGGACAGAATTTACTCTCTCATTTGCAACTTTTTAATGTATTGACAAAGGGGCGACTTTGCTCTTGTTAAACACTTAACCTTTATTCCCCACCCCCCTTTGTTGGCGTTTTGTGCCCAAGTGAGTCCTCTGCAGCTGTTTAACGAATATACTTGTTCCTTTTGTTTGAACTGTAGTTATTTCTAAGTTTCCTAATCTTACGGCACTTCCATAAATATTTTCTATATAGACTAGAATTTGTAGCTTTTTTAAAAATGAACAAACTCATCTGAATGGTCACTCCTATCTTTAGCTAAAGACAGCACTGATGCTTTAATCCTCTGCTCCATAAGCTTCTTGAGGTCAAAATTAGAGCCTGAGCTGATAGAGCAGAAAATCTCATGGTGGCTGTCCAGCATTTTTATAAGGTTCCACCCCACAGCCATCTGGCCTGGCCTGTTCTCCAATTAAAGAGGCAAAGGTAGCATTATATGCTTCCTTATTTGTGCGACAACATCATTGAGGTATAAATTGGTGTGCAGCTTTAGTTGCTTATGCTGCAGAAAATGGTTAGCTAGGCAGGGCTGATGACAGTGGTTCTATTGTATTTTGGGGTGGGAGGCTTATTTCCCAATGACTTTGGCCCACATTTAAAATGCTTCCATTTTGAGGCTGAACTGTTCAGGGGTGGTTAACTTGGAAGGCAATTATGTAGCGAAGTTTGAGGAGGCCTAGAAAGGTGGAGAAGCCCTTTGCTATGGGTGAAATACCAAGAGGCATATTTTAAGAGGCCATGTGGTGCCTTCGGAGAAGTGTCAAATGTCAACTTCAGTCTGTCTTTTCAAACACTTTGAACCGCCTGTTCTTGGGGAACCAGTGTCAGCTTTCTTCACAACTTTTTAGTCAACTCCGTGTTGGACACCTCTGGCAGACCACTGTGGCCCTTTGAGGCCTTCATTCTTGAGAGGAGGCCCACAGTTCTGGTGGCTAGCTTTTCCTCTAGTGATTAGCCCCATTCTCATAAACAGAAAGACCTTATTCTTTTTACCATTCTCCTTCTTTTTAAACCCAAAAGGGCCCTGGATTTGACCTGTGTTATGAGCAGGCATTTGGAGATGAAGTCTGCTTTGGAGGCAGGGAGAAGGGCATCCTGAGCATTCTTGTGGAGGGCTGGGGGTGGGGGCAGAATTATGGTGCCTCTGCTGACTCCCCATGTGGCAGCTCTGTTCCTCAGACCTGAAATGAGGGTTAGCCTGGATTTAGCCACTGTCATATGCTACTCTGGGTTGACCCAGTGCATCTTCTCTGACATGTTCACCCCAGAAATTTTTGTCTGAGAGTCGGTCCTAAAAATTCCCCTAGAAGCCATGGGCCCAGGCCTAAGAATTACAAGGAAATGTGTTGGGGCAGGTGTTCTCGAAAACTCGAAATCCTCACGCCTAAAATTGGCCCCTGGATACTTCAAGCTGGATCCAGAAAGGATTTTAATCAAAATCTAGCCCTGAGTTTTTTCCAGGACAGTAGATGCCCTTGACGGATCATGGATCAATCTTGTCTCTGTGCTGAGCTCAGCAGCACCACCTTGCGCAGTGGTCTAGTTAGGAACATGTTCTGGCCCTGCTGCCCCTTAGAGATGGCCCTTTCAGATCAGTTTCTCCCCCAGCATGAGCCGGGAGCTGCCCATTTGGAGAAAGTGAAATTAGGATCGCTGGCTCTCAGGACCTCACAGATCATCTTCCTGAGACATGAGGCTGGCCTGGGCCTAGGGAATAAACCTTTTTGACCTCAGTGGGATCTGGCTGTGAGAGAATCCCAAAATAACAATCTGAGTGTTTATCTTGGGCTGCCTTCTCTCCAGGGATCTCCAAACACTTGATAAATCTGATCCGGTGCCGAGGACAGGTGGTCAGACAGTCCCTGGGAGACTGAGTGATGATGGGTCCCTGCTGGAGGCTGCAGGGTGATGGAAAATTTCTTTCTTCTGCCACCCTCATCACGTACACCCTTGCCAGAAACTACAGAAATTCTCTTAGGCCACACCAGTGCTGCTCTTAACTCTTTGCTGGCCTACCGGGCTCTGCTCCCCTCTCCCTGGGGCCATCCCTGGTCAGTTGTTCCCTTTTTGGCCTACATCTCTGGTTGTGACAGGACTTACTTGCCTTTTTCCTGGGGCTCATGCCCTCATCTTATTCTTGGAGGCTCTCTGGATGCAAATGCAAGCCTTGGTCACTCTAGAGTTCTTAGATCTGTAAACCCAGACTGAGCCAGATAGCATACACACCCATGGGACCCTAGGTGACAGATGGATGTGACTGGAGGCCAAGCCCCCAGTAAAATGTTGGCAGTGCTTCTTCCTGTTCAGTGACCTGTATCCCTTTCCATTTAAAGAGGACAACTAAAGATTTTACGCTTACATCTTGGCCTGTGACAGTTTGGGGGCATGACTTCACTAAGTTATAATGGAGACAGCAAGAGCCTTCCCTTCTCTGCCTGCATTAGGGACTTGATTTTTTTTGGTGTCACTGATACAGTGACCTGAATTTCTCAAAATGGTGG
>CAUYMX010003047.1:0-11356 GCA_963573855.1 Lepilemur septentrionalis | reverse complement strand
TAACTAAAAAAAAAATTTCTCCTAGCCATAACAGGATGGAATGAAACTATCATTTACTATGTGTGGGCCACTGGATGAAGCCATTTAATCATCACATTTAATAATCACAACCTCGGGTGTCGGGCAGACAGGAGGGGGGAGGAGGGGATGGGTATATACATACATAATGAGTGCGATGTGCACCGTCTGGGGATGGTCAGGCTTGAGGCTCCGCCTAGAGGGGGGAGGGGGGCAAGGGCAATGTACGTAACCCCCATAACATTTGTACCCCCATAATATGCTGAAATAAAAATAAATAAATAAATAAAAATAATCACAACCACCTCCAAGAGACACTGTTATCTTTCCATCCTGCAGGTAAGGAGACAATGACAGCCTTTTCTTTGCTCCTCTCCAGCTTCCAAACTTGCTCTTAAAAACCTATTTTACATCCTAAGCTGTTTTTAAAATCTCAGGTTTAGCTTTCCTGACTCCATTGTTGAATGCATAGTTTTGCTTCTGTGCCTGGCTTCAGTGCAGGTCGTAGATGCAGTCTTGTGAAGAAAGTTTCAACATACAGATGCTGCATCTGGGGCTCCCTCCTCAGCTGCCAACGCTTTTCTGTTCCTCCCTTCAGCCCCTGATTGGTGTGGTGCAGTCAAAGGGTCTCTTGAGAATGCAGCTACACCACTTATGGTGGGCTGTTGGGCAGTGAAAAGAACTTTAAGACAATGAGCTGTGGAGGGAGCACCCCATCTTGCATCTCTCATGTGTTGTCTCAGTTAAGTCACTGACAAAGGACTGGAGCTTCCAAAGAGCTGGCATCCACCTTTGAAAGTCACTCAGCCTTTCTTGGGGACAGTCCTCTCACTGAAATTCTGAGGCCACTGGGCGCGGGTTCACTGGTTGCCTCCTGACTCCAGCCCTATCCCTATCCTGCATAATTGAGAACTTTATCATCAATTTCAGGAGTTATTGACCATCAGCCTACAGGACTTCTTCAGCTTTCAGCAAATTCTCGGCTACCTCTTCCTGTTTTCTAGCCAACGTATATACAAAGAATATAAATTGATACTGAGGCCGACTTAGTCCAGAAAAAAATATAAAAAATGATTAGCAAAAATCAATCCACCAACTAATATCTCAGCAATTTGTTGACACCTCTAGAGTACCTGCCATGTGCTGCTGTTTTAGGTTTGTTTTTCCTTTACCTCTCTCATCTTAGACTACAATCCCCATGACAGCAAGGACAGTGTTTAACTCATTTTCTCATGGGTAGGTGCCTGTTCTGTACCTTTCACAAAATAGATGCTCAATAGATCAATGGCGAATTAAACTGTTTCAACATTACATTATGTAATAATGAAATTTGATTTTCTGCAACTCCATTATATTAGTGCTCCTATTCCTATGTATTAGCAAAGGTGATTAAGGATCTTTAGCAGTAAAGAATGGGCAGGCACATACTTTACAAATTAGCTTAACAAAACAAATAAAGCTCTGGACATCTGGGAACTTATGACTTAAATAAAAAATGGTTTATTATATTTTGATTCAAAGTTATTACATTTAGATTTTTGTTTTGAGGCATGTTTTAGGGGTTCTTAAGAGGATAAGTCATAATTTTTTAAAAAATGTAATTTTCATAAGTTTGTTTTTAATAAAAGTTACTTTTAACATCCTGTGAATTTTATATCCAGACCAAAGACTAAGTGTCTTTTCATCCAAATGGAATTCTGCGATAAAGGGACATTGGAGCAATGGCTTGACAGTAGAAAAGGCAAGAAACTGGACAAAGAATTGGCTTTGAAATTCTTTGAACAGATAACAACAGGAGTGGATTATATACATTCGAAACAGTTAATTCATAGAGATCTTAAGGTAAGTGGAAAATGTACTGTGTTAGCTGATAAATACAATTTAGTAATTTTAAAATTTATCTTTAGTTTTAGAATTGTGATTGATTGGTAGTCATGAGGAAATAAAATCTCTGATCCTCTGAAGTTAGAATGGGTGTAGAGCTTGCCCTATTACCATCCCATAGAACTACTCAGAAGAGTAGTGAACTTGCTGTGACAATGAACCCTAGAGGAAGGCCCGTCCACCTCTAGTCCTATTTGGCTGATAGTCGTATCTCAGTTGAACATTAGCTTTCGTACATCGAACATTTCCGTGGAAATGATTACTGTGGCCAGCACAGCCGATTGGCGACTCCTTCCCTGCCCCTGCTGCTCCTCAGGCTTATTTGAGAGGCACAAGGGACTCTGTTGACTGTGGCTTTGGGAATGTGGTTCCCTAATCTCTCAATTATTCTTGAGGGCAGTCACAGCTCTTGGGTCCAGAGTCTGCTATTTTCTTCAGCCCCATGTTTAGAACACTTCAGTAATTAAACCTTGGAACATGGATCATCCTTTAGTATTTTTATTTTCCTCTGGCTTTCATGGTCTGGACAAGCAGTTTTCCCATTTTTCCTTCTCATCTAAATGAAGGAAGAAGAGAGACAGAACAGCTTTCCACAATCTCTCCTGTATACACTAGTCCCTCGGACTTGCCTGCTCCCATCGCAAGCTGGCCATGCTGAATCCTATCCCTTTGCTCATGTTCTTCTCTCATGGGACACTCTTCTGTCTGTCCCCTGTGGTCCAAATTCCTTTATTTAGCTTTTCCTGATCACTCTGGATCTGCCTTTTTCTGTTCTAGGCAGAAGCACCTTATCTATGTGGGTTTTGGCTATCTGCTCACTCTGCCTGTCTAAAACAGGAATAAGGAATGAAGCAAAAAATTTCCTTGAGTAAAATAGGTGCCCGGGTATATAGTTGTTTGTTGGGCCTAGACAGGAATTAGTGGCCTCTAAAAGGTATTGCTTCCTTATCTGCCCAGGGGCTGGATATCTGATGCCTTGGTGTTTGAGTCCACCTGATTCCAATCTCTCTCTTTAACAATATCTGAAGGTGTTCTCTGAAGTTGGAACATTATCAGGACTATGTGCAAAAGGATAAATTTAGAGTGATTTCACCTTCACTTTGGAATAAATCATTCATATATTTAAATAACAAACTAAGCACAATTGTTTGTATATACAATAATTTGCAATTAAGTACAGAAGTTTAGGTGTTAACTTCCTGGCCCTCCTCAGAATGAGTTAGTGAAATTCTCACTGGTGCCCACCTCTTGTCTGCCAACTCTCTCCTGTATCCTGCACTCTCGGTGCCCTAGGTCACGTCTATTTGCAGAGAATTTTTGCTCTGGCTGTTGAAAGTCAGACTTTAATACTGAGCCTATTTTCCTCTTGTACAACTTTTCTAGCTCTCGCTGCTACAGTTGCTGATTTCTTTCATCTGATAGAAGATGCAAGTAAAGAAGTACACTTTTTGGATTATGCTTTGCAATATAGCAGCTGTAGGTGGCTTTGCCAGACCATGGTCTTTCTCCAGTACGACCCTTCTTATGAAAGTCTCCAAGTGCTCACCACTTCCTGTCGGAATCTTAAGAACTAGACCGGAGGCACTGGCAAGGGACACAGGGGTGTCTGGAGGGAGGGCTTTCCGTCTGAGGGGGCTTTTCTGTAGCGGGTCCCGTCTCCTAACAGGCCCAGACTCTGGTCAGCCTCATTCCTGTGCCTCCTACATAAAGTTTGCACCCTTTTTTCATGCTCTGCAGCCCTACATTTTGTCTAATTGTACTATAACTGATTAGACAAATGTGGCGTTATTGTTTTTTTTCTTTTGAATGACCTATAAAAAGTGATCTGATATTCTTACTACATAGTCTCATTCAGCTTAGATATTTACACAGCACTGTAAAGTCAACCTCCTGTTTCTCAGAGTCAGGTGATAGCCTTGTGTGGGACTAGCAGTTTCATTTGCAAACCCAACATATTCCTATGTTGTAACTCGATTATAGCATAAGAACATTTTCCTCTCCACATCCACCCTACGCATATCTATAGCCTGTCAGCTGTATTTCTGGCGTTAGGTTCCAATCTAGCCGTTATTATTAATTGAATTCTAATTTAACTGCTAATTTCTGCACGGCCGTCTTGGCTCCTCCTTTAGCCATCGCTGGGCTTGTGACCTCTTCTCTCTCGGTTCTTTTACTGGCCTCTCCAAAGTGTTATCCCATAGGGGCTGTGTGTGTATAGCCTAGCATTGTTTTGAAAGTCGAGCCTTTTCAAAGAATGGCAAAATAGTAATGTACTTACCTACCACCTTCCTATTTTTATGGTCTTTAGAATATTGGTGAATATCTTCTACCAAGCTGTGGAAAGGGGATGACCACTTCTCATTCTGTTCCTTTTTTTCTTTTTAAGAAAATGTGCTTAAAGAATTGCATGGAAGAAATATTTCAGTGCTAGTTACTAGCATCTGGTTAACTTGGTATGCTTTCTAGGTGGGGGGCATATGTTTGTTAAGTTGTTGGGGGCGTGAAACAACTGGCATAAAAAAGGCCCTCAGGAGAAATTCTGCACAGGATGATCTGCAGTACTGTTGGGAATGGACTCATTCAGAGGATCTCAAAATTGACAAGGATCCTAAGGGTGTTTACTTCACCCCCATCAGACTTGGACTCATGTGTGCAGCATTTCCTTCAAGTGGATGTCCAGCCTTGTCCTGGGATGGGGAACTCTCTAACTCACCTTTTTGGACTGCACTATTAGGATATTAGGATGTATTATAGCAACTCTTTTGGTCATTTCCACACTTGAATCCTGAATCCATCTCCTGGGACCTTGCAGAGTAGAAGCCACCTTTCCCTTGACAGCTCCTCAGTTATTGGAAGTCAGCCATGCCCCGAGCCACCTCTGCTGTCAGCGAAAAAGTCCTTTCTTCCTTCAGCTGGCATTTTAAAGACCAGTGATAGTAAATTCCCTGATTTGGGCTACTTGTGTAAGGGTAAAATTCTTATAAGTAAATATACGAATATCCATTGATATATATGAGTTGGACATGTGATAATAGTATGTCAAATTGGTACATATAAATTACATATTGATTTCTTCCATAGCCAAGTAACATATTTTTAGTAGATACAAAACAAATAAAGATTGGAGACTTCGGACTTGTTACATCCCTGAAAAATGATGAAAATCGAACAAGTAATACAGGAACTTGGCAATACATGAGCCCAGAACAGGTAAGATCCCTTTCCTTTCTGTCTATATATATTTTACTTCTTTTATTTTTTCAAATGATAAAAAGAGTAGGCAGTGCTTATGAAATTAAAACAGTTCAGAGTAGGTAGAATAAGAGTTGAAAATTCCCCTTAACTTTCCTCTCCACTCCTATTTGTCTCATCCATTTGTTCTTTTATCTTTGTAGATAATCTTCTGTGAGTTATAAAAACACACAAATACACGTTCACACCCAGACTTTTTTTTACATAAACATATGCATGCATTCATTTTCACGAGGAACTATTTTGTGATAGTTACATCACAAAATAACATTACCAAATAATTATGTTATTTTGTGAGTTGATTTTTTTCACTCAACAATGTATCATAATCTTTCCATATCAGTACAAGTAGATCACCACATTCTTTTGTAACAAGTGTACTCTATTTCAAAATGAAGAGATAGCATAATTTATTTAACTGTATTCTTACTGAAGGGTATTTAGGTTGTTTACAACTTTATACATTTACGGCACGTTATATGTCTTTCTCCTTATCTTTGGGCCTAAGAACAACTATTTCTATGATAATCTATGATAGATTCCTTCAGGTGAAATGAATGAATAGAATGATAAGTGTATTTCAAACTTGATAAATGCTGCCTAACTGTCATTCCAAAAAAGTGATCCTGTTAATACTCTCTCCTTGAAGAGTATGAGGATGCTGCTTTATCACACTCTCAATTAAACTAGGCTATTAACAGTCTCCAGTTTTGGCCAATGTGATGAATGAGGAGTATGTTGGAGTATGTGCTATTTTAGTTAGCATTTTCCAGGTTTTTATTAAGGGATGCCATCTTTTCATGCATTTACTTACAGTTTTTCTGCAAATTCTCTCTTTGTATCCTTTTCCCATTTCTTGTAATTAGGTTGTCTTTTTCTAACATCCTCATAAGGAATCTTTATATATTTTGGGTGTTGATTCTGTATCTAACTATATTACAAAATTCTTCCCCTTGACTGTCACTTCTTTGTTTACAATGTCACTTGTGGCACAGAAGCTTTAAAGCTGTCATATTTATCAATACTTTCTTTATGGCTGTTGGGTTTCACATTTTTATTTTGGAGGCTGCTTCTACCACAAGATTATAAAAATATTTTGGTTTTGCTAATGCAGAAAATTAATTCTAACTTGAATTAATTTTTGTATATATATGAGGAAGGGATATAATTTGATCTTCTTCATGTGAATATGCAATTATTCCATCATCATGTATCAAACAGTTCATGATTTAAAGTGCTATTTTAAGGAAAATTTATAGAGACAGAAAGTAGAACAGAGGTTACCTGGAGGAATAGAGGAGTAAGAAGTTGTTTAATTGGTCCAGTTTCAGTTAGGGGTGATGAAAATTCTGGAAATAGATAGTGTGGATGGTTATACAACATTGTGGAGATGCTTAATGCCACTGAATTGTACACATAAAAATGGCTAAAATGGTAAATTTTATATATATATATCTTACCATAATACAAAATGCTATTTTATTATATATGAAATTCCCACACCTTCATGGGTCTGTTTCTGGATTCTGTTCTGTTCCATTGATTCATATTTTTCCCTTTAATATTATACTGTTTTAATTATTGTAGCATTGTAAAATAGGTTTTAGTATTTGAACTGTAGGAACTGCCACATTATTTTTCAATTTTAAGATGCTTTTAACTATTCACATTTGTGATTCCAGTGAACTCTAGAATCATCTTGTCATGTTCCATAACTAGTGTTGAAGTTTTGATTGCAATTGCATTATATTTGAGGATTCAGGCCAGGTGCAGTGGCTCACGCTTGTAATCCCAGCACTTTGGGAGGCCAAGGCAGGAGGATGGCTTGAGACCAGGAGTTTTAGACCAGCCTGGGCAACATTGTGAGATCCCATCTCTATAAAAAATTTTAAAAAATTAGCCAGGCATGGTGGTGCACACCTGTATTCCTAGCTACTCAGGAGGCTGAGGTAGGAGGATTGCTTGAGCCTAGGATTTCGAGGTTACATTGACCTATGATTGGGCCACTGTACTCCTGGGAGACAGTACAAGACCCTGTCTCTGAGGAAGAAAAGAAAAAGAGCAATCCTCACACCAGGAGGCCAGTGTATCATTGGGAGCAATAGTACATCCTACCTCAAGGCCACTTTTATATTCTTCAGTGAAGGGTTTTTTGTTTGTTTATTTGTTTTACTATTATTCTTTGGGCCCAGAAACTTTCATTGAAGTTTTAAAAAAAATTTTGTCTTTATGAAGATTGTTTATATTTTTAAAGTTTTCTCCAGAATACGTATAGTGTTTTGCTATTAAAACGGGATTCCTTATATCTAATTGCTTATTAGGGAAGCTATTGATTTTATTTATTTTTTGAGACAAGGTCTCACTCTGTTACCCAGGCTGGACAGCAGTGGTGTCATCATACCTTACTGCAACCTCAAACTCCTGGGGCTCAATGGATCCTCCTGCCTCAACCTTTGAGTAGCTGGTACTATAGGCGTGTGCCACCATGCCTGGCCAATTTTCTATTTTTTGTAGAGACAAGGTCTTGCTCTTGCTCAGGCTGGTCTGGAACTCCTGCCCTCAAGCAATCCTCCCAGAGTGCTGGGATTACAGGCATAAGCCACTGCACCTGGCTGAAGCTATTGATTTTTAAAAATGCATTTCTTTCTTTTTAACTGTGGTAAAATATATGTAACACAAAATTTACCATCTTAACCATTTTTAAGTGTATAGATTAGTGTTATTAAGTACATTCCCATTGTTGTGCTATCATCACCACCATACATATGTCCACAGAATTCTATTCATTTTGCAAAACTGAAACACTGTTCCCATTAAACAACTCCCCATTGTCCCCTCCCTAGAAACCCAACAGCCACCATTGTACTTTCTGTCTCTGAATTTGACTACTCTAGATACCACATATAAGTGGAATCACACAATATTTGTCCTTTTGTTACTGGCTCATTTTACTCAGCATTATGTCCTCAAGGTTTCTCCATGTCATGGCATGTGTCAGAATTTCCTTCCTTTTTAAGGCTGAATAATATTTCATTGTACTTATATTCCACATTTTGCCTACCCGTTTATTCATCAATGGACAGTTGAGTTGCTTTCACCTTTTGGCTATTGTGAATAATACTGCTTGTGAATATGCTTGTACAGGTATTGATATTTGAATAATGATCTTATATTAATATATAGACTCATTACTTTAATAGTTTTTTCTTTTGGTTGATTGCTTATTTATTTTTCATCTTTTGGGTTATTTATACTATTTTTCTTTTTGATTGTGAATGCCCTTATAAAGATGATTTTACTGACAATATAGCTTTCAAAATATCTTTACTGTTTTGCTATCCAGTAATAAAGACACTGAGCTGTCTGATAGTTTGAGAGTCTAGAATGGAGAGGGCACCTTCGTCTTCATTTTGGCAAAATTTAAGTTTCTTGTGGAGTGCGAAAGTAGAACACAATAGGAGGCTAATGGCTTCTTTTAAACTATTGCTTTATTAAATATCTCCTGCATCCTATACTGTCACCCTCAAAATATTTTTTACAAAATTCATCGCTGTGCTTTTCTTTTTATTAGGTGTTTTTAAAATTTAAAAAATTTTGTTGAGGAATATTTATATACCATAAAATGTGTAGATCTTAAGTGTACATTTCTGAGTTTTGACAAATGCATACACCTGTGTAACCTCCAAGTTTATGAGTGTGTAGAACATTTTGCTCACCCAAGAAAATTCCCTCAGGCCCCTGTCTAGTCAATCCCTCCTTCCCACTGTCCAGCGGCAACCAGCACTTGGATTTCTATCACCAGAGCTTAGTTCTTCACCTTGATGTGAAGGGAATCCTATAGTATGTACTCCTTTGTATTTAATTTCTTCATTCAAAGTAACATCTGTTGGAAAATCTTTGTTGTTGCTTATACCAGCAGATAATTTCGTTTTATTGATGAGTAGTAGTCTATGGTATGAATATGCCACAATATGTTATCCATTCATTTGCTGATGAATGTTTGAATTATTTCTAGTTATGGAATATTATGAATAAATATGCTATGAACATTTGCATGCAAGTCATCTAGTGGGCACTGTTTTAAGTGCTTTACCTGCAGTATCTCATTCAACCCCACGACTCTGCAGTCGATAGTATCATTATTTCCATTTTACAGTTGAGATCGTTTTCATGCTGATGGTTAATTTACACAGACAATTCAGCTATTCAGTGGCAGAGACTTGAACCTGTGCAGTCAGACTCCACAGATCTTGCTGATAAACAGTCGTTGTGTGGTATAAGATACTTTAGTCAAATAACTTTTTTTGGTTTTAGAAAAAACCAAATATTTATGGAAGGTAAGCAACAAAGGTAATTATATTTTGGTTTCTTCAGATTTCTTTACAAGATTATGGAAAGGAAGTGGACATCTTTGCTTTGGGGTTAATCCTTGCTGAACTTCTTCATATATGTGGCACCTGTATGGAAAAATCTGAGGTAAATAATTTCAAGCAACAAAATTTATCGACTATCACCTTCAAGTGCTGCTGCAGACAGTTATTGCCTTTGTGTAGGGATGGGCTTGAACATATTAGTAACTGACTGCAAATGAATTTTCTCTTTCAAGTTTTGGCAACCATTTTGTTAAAGACAAACTTTTATTTTCTTTGGAAGGTGTGCACATCTCTTAATACTCCTATTTGAGTCAGTAAAATTTTATTGCTCAAATACTTTGGGTGAAGACATATACTAACTGCTACAAGGGTTATTAAAATGAACGTGCCTTGTTCTCAAGGAGCTGATTTTCTCAAAGGAAAAATACTATAAATGTTTTAGGAGAAGGCATAAAATCTGTAGAAGTAGCCAGGAAGTAGATTTTTCCAGCTGTAGGGATTTAGGTTTCATGGAGGCAAGTAGGCTGGGCTCTGAAGGATCAGTTGGCTTCTCATAGTTCAAAACAGAAAGGAGATTCCAGAATGGAGACAGGGATGTGCGGAGTGTATTTGGCAAGAGCAGGCACTGTAGTTTTATCGGAGTATGTACGTTACAAGGAAGTGATGGTCAATGGAGCTGGAAAGACAGGTTGGGGCTAATATGAGGAAAGAATATGACTTTCTTGTTTAGGCAGTAGGGAGCCACTAAAGGCAGTGGGCAACTGAATATCTTACTCTGGAGCTCAGGAAAGAGGACTCACCTGGAGTCAATAGCCTTATCCTCTGCAAAACCAATAGAAAGTACCTATCACATAGGGTTCAAAAAAGGATGAAGGGAGATAATGAATATGAAGCGCTTACCACTTCATACTGTAATGTCAGGATGGTTGTTATTATAGATTGGGCCCAGGGTGGGTGGAAGGGACTCCTGCTTACTTCTTGGCCAAAGAGACTTTCCCAAAGATCTAGAAATACCCTAGATTTAGGGTATTCTCAGCCTTTAGTGCTTTCTGTTTGTTTTTCCTCCCAAGTAAATAATTTCCATATAAATATATGTATGTATGGTTTTTTCCAGATTTTCAAAGATCTAAGGAATGGTATCTTCTCGGATGCATTTGATGACAAAGAAGTAAGCACTTGAAAATAATCAGAATTTTATTTCTTTCAATGTTTTTTTTCTCAGTATTGACTTTCACTATCATTACAGAAAATTCTTCTACGGAAATTACTCTCGAAGCAACCCAACAAGCGACCTACCACATCTGAAATACTGAAAACCTTGTCAATGTGGAGGGATGATGTCTCAGAGAAAAAGAGACACGATGTCTCAGAGAAAAAGAAACAAAACACATATTAGGGCCCTTCTAAAAAAGTATTCTGCTTCTGTTATGCAATTTTCCTTTATTGCAAAACCCTGAGACAAATAAAATGCTTCTCAAATATGTGTGGCTCTTTTTGGTTTAATTTAATTGAGACCTATGTTAATTTTTTTTTTTTTTTTTTTTTTTTTGAGGCAGAGTCTCACTCTGTTGCCTGGGCTAGAGTGCCGTGGCATCAGCCTAACTCACAGCAACCTCAAACTCCTGGTCTCAAGCGATCCTTCTGCCTCAGCCTACCAAGTAGCTGGGACTACAGGCATGTGCCACCAGGCCCGGCTAATTTTTTCTATATATTTTTAGTTGGCCAATTAATTTCTTTCTATTTTTAGTAGAGATGGGGTATTGCTCTTGCTCAGGCTGGTCTCGAACTCCTGAGCTCAAACGATCCTCCCGCCTCGGCCTCCCAGAGTG
>CAUYMX010003046.1:0-14628 GCA_963573855.1 Lepilemur septentrionalis | reverse complement strand
TTACTATAAAAATCTAAATGCTCAGAGTAGATTTTTGAATGTAACAAGATAAGTCAACTTGAGTGGTAATATATTTTGGGAAATCAGCTCACTACAAATTGTGACTGTAAACATTGTACTGTAAATGCTTTGTAGTTTTCCCCCAATTAAAAAAAAATTAGCAAAATGATTCCTGCAATGTATAAATAATAATCCACAATGAATAAATAGGTTTGAAGCAAGTAATGCAAAGATGACTTAACAGAACATCTATTAATCGAATTCAATGAATTACCACGTTAAAGAAGAAAAAAAACCTTTGAATTGCATCAATAGATTCTTTTTTTTCCTGCATATTATGGGGGTACAAATGTTTAGGTTACATATATTGCCTTTACCTGGCCCAAGTCAGAACTACAGGCGTGGCCATTCCCCAACAGTGCACACGGCACCCATTAGGTGTGAATATACCCATCCCTTCCTCCCCGATTCCACCTTTCCAACACCTGATGAATGTTACTATCATATGTGCACATAAGTGTTGATCAGTTAAGTCAGTTAATACCAATTGGATGGTGAGTACATGTGGTGCTTGTTTTTCCATTCCTGTGGTACTTCACTTAGTAGAATGGGCTCCAATAGATTCTTTTCTTTATTTCAGCATATTATGGGGGTACAAATGTTTGATTTAAAAAAAATAATAAAGTTAGAATAGAAAGAAACATGATCTTTAACATGATAAACTGTTTCTACCAAAAATACATAGTATACATCATACTTATGAAGCCATAGAAACATTTCCTTCCAAATCAGGAAAAAGAGAAGTAGATTCAATATTACCAGTATCAACTTAATACTAGAGATCCTAGGTATCATAACAAAAAGAGAGAAATACATTGGAATTAGACTTATGGTAGACAACAAACATATGAAAAAATGCTCAACATTTCTAATCATCAGGGAAATGTAAATCAAAACCACAATGAGATATCACTTAACTCCAGTGAGAACAGCTTTTATCAAAAAGTCCTCAAACAACAAATGTTAGTGTGGATGCGGAGAGATAGGAACACTCATACATTGCTGGTGGGACTGCAAACTAGTGCAACCTCTAAAGAAAGTCTTATGGAGATACCTTTGAGAGCTAAAAATAGAAATACCATTTGATCCAGCAATCCCATTACTAGGCATCTACCCAAAGGGAAAAAAAGATATCCTATAAAAAAAAAAATCTGCACTAGAATATTTATAACAGCACAATTCACAATTGCAAAGACGTGGAAACAACCCAAGTGTCCATAAATACATGAGCACATTAATAAAATGTGGTATATGTATACCATGCAGTACTACTCAGATATAAAAAATGGTGAACTACCTATTGTACTAGCATAGATAGAGCTGGAGCCCATTCTTCCCCAAGTGAAGTATCGCAAGAATAGAAAAACAAACACCCATATACTCACCATTAAATTGGTATTAATTCATCAACACTAATGTGCACATATTGGAAGTAACATTAATCAGGTTCAGGGAGGTGGGAGAGGACAGGAGGGGATGCATGAGTTAACGCCTAATAGATGTGGTGTGCACTGTCTGGGGGAGGAGCATACTTGTAGCTCTGATTCAGGTGGTGCAAAGACAATTTATGTAACCAAAGCATTTGTACCCCTGTAATATTCTGAAATATTTTTTTAAAAAAATTAAAAGTGCAAAGTAATAACATTCATTGGGTGTTGGTCAGGTTGGGGGAAGAGGAGGGTATGGCTATATTCACACCTAGCGGGTACGGTACTGCACCATCTAGGGGATGGTCATGCTTGTAGCTCTGACTTGGGTGGTGCAAAGGCAATATATGTAACCTAAACATATGTACCCCTGTAATATGCTGAAATAAAATAAATTAAAAAGTGCAAAATAATTATAAAAAATAAAGAGCACTCAAAAGAAAAAAATAAAGACAAAAAAGAATCATGTTAAAAATTTAATAAAAATATATTTAAAAAAACTTACATAGGGACTTCAGCTCAAGAGAAATTATCTAATTTGGACTTACTTATAGCAGAAGCAATTTATGTAAAAATCTTGATTATGACCACATAGTTAGTGATTTTGTTAAAAGAAAAGCAAGAGAAGTAAATCTTATGGAATAAGTGTAATTAATGAATTTTTAAAAAAGAATTAGAATGGAAGAAGCAAAGCTACCATCATTTACAGGTAAGTTTGTCTAAATAGGAAACCCAAGATAATCTACCAAAAACCTTTTGTGCTATTAATAAAATGATAAAAAAATAGAACGTGAAATGTTCTAGATAATAGATCATTTTTCAGCCCTGATTCACACTGAACAAATATTTATTGAATACAGCCTATCTGCTAGGCAGGTCTGCTATTGTAGACATTGAGGTTCTAGCAGTAAGCAAAATAGACAAAAGTCCCTCACCTCATGAAATTTACATTCTAGTAAATAAACAGGAATCAATAGTACTCCTATTCACCAATAAAAATAATATATTCTACTACATTAGCAGCAAGACAATGAGATACTTAGGAATGAATACTTAAAAGTTCAATTTCCTTATGTAGAAAATTATGAAATTATAAATATTATTGTAAAATATGAGAAGACATGAATAAATAAAATATTCACATTCTAGGATGAGAAGACCAAATGCTATACACATGTCAATTTTCTTCATATTAAACCATAAATTCAATCTCTAAACCCAGACAAAAACCCATCAGTTTCTCTCACAGACTCAAAAGCCAATCCAATTATTTACAAACATGGCCACGCTGAGAATTTTCCAAATCCTTAATTTCTGCTTTCCTCTTGAAATAAAGTTTCATCACTTCTCATAGCTTCTCTGGGTCAGGAATTCCAGGAGCACTTTGCTGAGCAGCTGTGGATCCATGTTTCTCAACCAGTTGTCAATCATAGCTGCAGTCATCTAAAGGCTTAACTGTGGGTGGGGGATATACTTTCAAGGATGCTCACACACGAGGCTGGCAAATTAGTGCTACCTGGGAGCAGGAGGACTCAATTCCTCTCCACATAGGCCTCTCCACAGGGCTATTAGATTATTCTAACATGGCAGCTGGCTTTCCCCAGAGTGAATGCTAAGATACTAATGTGGAAGCTGCAATGCTTTTTATGACAGTCTTAGAAGTCAGATACTACCACTTATGTCACATATACTGGTTATATGGGGCCAGCCCTGATTCACTATGGGAGAAGACAACATTAGGCCATGAATACAGAAGGCAAGAATTATCAAGGGACTATCTCTAAGATGGGTTCTATACCTTTCTTCCAAACAGCTCATATCATGTGATTTTAATACAGTATGATAAGTGCTATGGCATACCATTTTTAATCCTTAGATTTCATTATTCCTAGTATAAGCTGAACTTTTCCAAACATCCTTCTTCAAAGATCTAAAATGCAACAGACAAAGCTTAAAATCACTGACCTTATACTAATTTATTTTGCTTTAGGATAAAGCTAGCACATCTTAAAAATTGTAGTTTATAGATTTTACTATCATTTTGGCAAGAAAGAAGTTAAATGCTTAATATCAACCTTTAAAAGATGTCATATGAGGTTGACACTGAAAAAGTCAAACAGAATGCTTACATATATAAACAGAATGCCTATGTATCAAAACTGGCAGATTGAAACATGAATGATGTTTTTGGAATTGGATTTTTAACTTAACCTGGTTTTTGGTTTTTCTTACTGAAAATATTCCAATTTAAAATAAATTTTAAATTCGCTTTTTAGAAGACTAAGTTCATGGTTGTTGAGAAAACAATTATTATCTGCAAATAATGTATGATTCAAATATCATGTTTTGAGCCCAAAATATAACCATTTCTCATAGAATTTGCTTCTAATTGGACCAAACTGTTCAAATGGACAAAACGAAGAAAAGAGACCATGATTTCATCTGTTTTCCACCCCCAGGTTAATAAGAGGGCTTGTGGTGCTGAGAATGGCGGATCTCAAGGATGTTATCAAATTAGGCAAAGAGAGCCCAAATGGGAAAGCAGGTAGTAATTATTGAGTGGAGAAGTGCTTGACTATATTTTGGAGTACTTTGCTAGAAAGGAAGACTATGAAATTTGGAATCCAAGATGCCAGGGTTTTTCAACCAATATAGAAAAGACTCTTTTAGTGTTTTTATGGTCCTTTGTAATAAACAAAATTTTAATATTAGACCTAAGTTAGCCCCACCCAAACTCTTACTATTCAATTTTTGTATCTGCTGTGAGCAACTGCTGGATTCCCAAGAAAGCTATCAGGCAGGTTCCCACCTCTGACTTCTAGTATGCAACTACTTATTTTTTTCTTACAAAGAAGAGTGGTATTCTTGAGATTATGACATATGCTTGCAAAACTTTGACATTTGATTATAGTCACAGCCCTGACATGCTGTTTATGTGAACCTCCTTATTTGGTATGGGGACTGCATTCCTTTTTGCCTCTTTCTTTCCCATTTATATTGAGTTTTTATCTTGTGACCTGCATCTGCTTACTTTGTACATATTCTAATTGCCTATTTGGTTTGGTTCTCCTGACACTCATCTTTACTTTCTTAAAGTAACTTGCTTCATTGCTTGACCAATTCCTATCAATATGACACACCAGGACTTTAAGTCATGTCTTTACTCACTAAACTTGTCATTTATCTTTTTTCATTAGTTTGTTTGTTTTCAGCTATCTAGCATTTGAATACACATGAAAGCAAATCCTAGTCTCTCTTGGTTCCTATTCATTTTCTGAGCCTGCTTCTCCATCCTTCACATCAATTCTGTGAGATAACTGTTACCCTTTCAATATCCTTAACCTTTCTGTTTAAGTCAGCTAGAATTGCCTTCTGTTCTTTGAAAACAGAAACACAAACTGATACTGCAATCATTACAATGAGTGTGTTGCATGTTGCAGATACGCAGGGAAACAGGAAAGCCAGGAGTAATTATCTAGTTTAGTGTAGATTGGATGCAGCAAAAGACTCAATTAATATTTATAGATAATCATCAAATAGCCCATGGCACACAAGGACAAAATAGCTGATTAAATTATGCCTCTGGGAACCTGGAATGCTTTTATCAGTGAACTTAACACTTTAGGGGAGTAGTTGTCCCTTTTATAGAACAATATGCAAAATTAAAGGACCATAGGGTGGTGACTGCTTCTAACAGTGCTAGACATCTTATGGAAAAATAACAAGATTCTCAAATTCTAGATTCTAGGATCAAGGAAAAAAATTATGTGACCTTGACCATGCTAAATGAATCTATTGTCTCTTGCTATTATAGGGGTAAATAAGAGGAAAACCAAGTACTCAGTGTGATCCCTGAGTTGCTAAATCACAATTTCATTTAAATCTGCAGCTTTATCAATTTTATTCTTTTGGGAAAGTTACAACATTTAACAAGTTGGATGCAGACAATAGGAATGGTAATATCAGAGGATGGAGAGGTCTCAGAGTATCCCCAAACCCAAACCCCAGCAGGTAAAATATCCCTTCCTCCCTTAAAAAATATACTATCCTTCCTTTACTCTTGCTTGAAAATACTAACATGATCATTGGGGAGTTACCTCCGGAGGGCAAGCCTCTTATGTCCTCTTACTTCTTATCCATCATTGTACCCAGGTCTAATAATACAGCCAAATCTCAGTATTCTCTGGGAGATTAATTTAAAAGTTTAATGTTAGAGCAGAAGTCATATGCAACATAGATTGTAGAATTTTTCTAATTTGTATCTACAGGAACTTAAAGATTAAGTGTGGGGATGGTTTCAGAAGGTATTTTTATATTGAATTAAAATTATCAATATAGGTGTCCTTTATCTTTTCTAGGTGAGCTAACAGAAACAATTACGATTGTTTCTGTTGTTCAGCTGGTTGATGAAAATGTCTCAGTAATGATCATCATACTGAATATAATTGAGTATACCAGAAATTCCTTTAGTGTAATATAAAGGAATTAATTAAATAATCCAATAATACAGACTGGTTTTGTATGCCCTTCCCACACATACCTACTCTATATCCCAAGACAGAGCTCAAAAAGTATTCCCTTTACCACAATCTTGAAAAAAAAATTATTTTCATAATAGCATCTTTTTAAAGATCTTTATGAGTCTGCACTTTCTGACAGTATATTTGATAAAATAACTTAAAAATTATTCCATCATAAAATGACAAGGTAAGTCAGATAAAATATCAAATACAACTTCCTAATGCACATCTGAGCTCACAAGATTAATGCGTAATCAAATTGAAGAAGCTGAGAACTAGTGTATCAAGCTGATGCTAAAGGTGCTTCTATTATTGCTCTGCAGGTGACCAAGGGGTTTTTTATAACTAGAATAGTGGAGGAAATCATTCGAGCCTCGGTCCCCATACACAAGGAATTCAAGTGAAAACCTTCTGCATAAATTTAGAATTCTCAAAAGGCTACATTTTAATTAAAAAGATATAGTAAAGGAAAAATCCATAAGATGAAAAAGAAAGGTAAAAAAAAAAATCCTTGTGTCCCATATTGGAGTCTAAGTGGAAAAGAAAATTCCAGTCTGAAAACCATAACATTAGCACAGTTCTTACACATGTGAAGGGGTTTGAATTTACACTCTCTCTGTAACGTAGGGAAAAAAAGGCAAGAGGTTAACACTAAGTCCTTTCAGATGAGTACTATCCTGTGTTCCTGGAAGAAACAAATTATAAACTTCTCTGGAAAAATGTGCCCTCAACTCAGGCTTTCTAGGATCTCCAAAGAAAAAATTGGATTCTACATGATCTTATACTCTCCAAATACATAATAGACTACAAAATAACACACTTCCAACCAGAATCAGCAGAAATAATAAACTCTGTAATGGACATCCCAAAATATTTACTTAATGGAATTATCTAATACAAAATATAAAATTTGGTATATTTATATTGGAATAAATAAAAGATAAAATGAAACACATGAAAGAGAAAAATACATTGTTTTAGAAATATTATTGAAATTATAAAAAAGACAAATAGAACTTCTAAAATTTCAAAAAAACTAATCATGAAAAACATATTAAAGGCTTTTGTAAGAAGACTAAAAACAAGACTCCAATCCCTTCTGGCTTGTAAGGTTTCTATTGAGAAGTCTGCTATTAGCCTGATGGGATTTCCTTTATAGGGGATTATATGCTTTGCTCTTGATGCTTTTAAGATGTTTTCCTTCATATGGACTTTAGATAGTCTGATGTGTGATATGCCTTGGAGAAGTCCAACTTGCAATGTATCTCCCAAGAGTTCACTGAGCTCCTTTTATCTGGATGTCTCAATCTCTAACAAGATCAGGGAAGTTTTCCTCAATTATTCCCTCAAATAGGTTTTCTAAACTTTTTGCTTTTTCTTCTTCAGAGGAATACCTAAGACTCATAGGTTTAAATGCTTTACATAATCCCATATTTTTCAAAAGCTTTGTTTATTTTCTTAAACTATATTTTTATCTCATTGGGTTAATATTAAAGACCTGTCTTCAAGCTCTGAAATTTTTCTTCTGTTTGCTCTATTCTATTAAAACTTTCCACTGTATTTTGTAATTTGATTCTTTTTGTTTTTTTAAATATCTATCACTTTGTGAATTTTTCATTCATACCCTGAATTTTTTTCTGATTTCCTTTTGTTGGTTTTCAATTTTCTCTTCAATCCCAGTGAGTTGCTTTATAAACAATATTTTGAATTCTTTATCTGGTATTTCATTTTGGTCTGGGTCTTTTGCTGGAAAGTTAGTATGATCCTTTGGGGGTTGTAAAACTCTATTGTTTCTCTTTAACAGAATTGTTTCTCTGATTCCTTCTCATCTGAATAGACTACCACCACATTCTTATTTTTAATTAACTTTGGTTTGGATGGAATTTTTACCCTTTTAGGACATGACTATAATGTATGTTGTATATAGTGACCTGGTTTCAGTTCTGGGTACTTTCAGTGGCAAAGACTGTATGGATTCCTCGATTAAAGGCAGCCTTTTTGTGGTGTCTTTTTCAGGTGCTGGTTGTAGTAGTGATGTACTATCAGTCATGAATTTTGTATCCTCTTAAACTAAGCTTGATGAATGAAGGAGGAATAAAATCCTTTGCAGACAACCAAACACTAAGGGAATTTGTCACCACTAGACTGGCCCAACAAAAAATGTTCAAAGAAGTTCTAAACATGGAAACCAATGTCAATACTCAACATGATAAAAACTCATGAATGTATAAACTCTCAGGTCTTATAAAGCAATTACACAATTGAGAATACAAAGCAAATAGATAACATTATGACAGGAACAAAAGTCTCACATATTAATATTAAGCTTAAATATAAATTGACTAAATTCTCTATTTAAAATATGTATATTTGGGGCTGGCTGAGGCTCATGCCTGTAATCTTAGCACCTTGGGAGGCTGAGGCAGGAGGATCACTTAAGGCCAGGAGTTCAAGACCCATGTGGGCAAAATAGTGAGACACTGTTTCTACAAAAAAAATAAAATAAAAAAATAAAAAAAATTAGCCTGGCATGGTGGTGTATGCCTGTAGTTCGACCTACTCAGGAGGCTGTTGAGAAGATTGCTTGAGCCCAGGAGTTTTAGGTTGCAGTGAACACTGACATATGATACCACTGCATTCTAGCCTGGGCAACAGAGCAAGACTCTGACTCAAAATACATATAGAGAGATTGGCAGAATAGATAATAAAACAAAACCAAATCATGTGCTGCTTACAGTAAACCCACCTAATTGTTAATGACACTTAGAGACTGAAGGTAAAAAGGTGTTTCTGTGATATTCCACACAAACAGAAACCAAAAGCGAATAAGAATGGCTATACTGATTTCAGATAAAATAGATTTTAAATCATCAACAACAAAAAAGACAAAGAAGGGCATTATATAATGATAAAAGGATCAATCTAACAAGAAACTATAGCAAATCTAGATTTTTATGCTTCCAACATCAGAGCACCTAGATTTATAAAACAATTATCATTAGACCTAAGCAAAGAGATAGACAATAATAGAATAATGGTGGGAGACTTCAAGTCCCCACGGTAAACACTAGACATAAAATCTAGGCAGAAAATCAGTAAACAAACACTGGACTCTACACCAAATGGAACAGAAATTTACAGAACATTTTACCCAACAATCACAGAATATGCATTTATCTCATCAGCATGTGGAACATTCCCCAAAATAGACTGCATATTAAGCCACAAAACAAGTTTGAATAACTTAAAAAATCAAAATCATATCAAGTGTCTAATCAGACCACATTGGACTAAAACTAGAAATCAATAGTAAGGGGAACTCCCAAGAATACTCATGAATGATCTTTGAGTCAATGACAAAATTGAGATGGAAATTTTAAAAATTCTTAAAAAAAATGAGAGACTCACATATGAAAACATCTGGGATATAAAAAAGCAGTGCCTAAGAAGGAATTTTATAACATTAAATGCCCACATCAAAAAGACAGAAAGATCTCAACTTTACAACCTATCATTACACCCCAAGTATTTAGAAAAACAACAATCCAAACTAAAACTATCAGAAGACAAGAAAGAACAAATATCAGAGCAGAACTAAATGAAATTGAGACAAAAATACAAACAATCAACAAAACAAAAACTTAATTCTTTTGAAAAAATAAACAAAATTGATAAACCAATAACTAGATTAACCAAGAAGAGAAAGAGTGAAGATCCAAATAAACACCATCAGAAATGAAAAAAGAGATGTTATAACTGGCACCATAGAAATATATAGGATTACCAGAGACTACTATGAGCAACTCTACATGCAAAAATTAGAAAACCTAGAGGAAATAGATAAATTCCTGGAAACATATGACTTCCCAAGATTGAACCAGGAAGAAATAGAAATCCTTAACAGACCAATAATGAGTAGTGAGATTGAATTAGTACTAAAAATATCCAAAAAATAAATAAAAAATAAAAACAATGGATGGATTCATATCAAATTCTACCAAATGTAGGACTTGTACCAATCCTATTGAAACTGTTCTAAAAAATGGAGGAGGAGAGAATCCTCCCCAATTAATTCTATGAAAGCTGTATCACTCTGATACAAAATCCAGGTAAGGATAAGCAAACAAACAAAACTACTGATAAATATCTCTGATGAACATATTATAGAAGCAAGAATTTTCCACAAAATACTAACCAACTGAATTCAACAGCACCCCCAAAAGATAATACACAATTTTCTCCAGGACTGCAAGGATAGTTCAATATACACAAATCAATAAACATGATTTACCATGTAAGCAAAATTAAACACAAAAACTATATGGTCATCTCAATAGATGCAAAAAGCATTTGATAAAGTCCAGCAATACTTCATGGTACAAACCCTCAATAAACTAGGAATTAAAGGAACAACAGTGAAAATTTTAGGAGCCATATATGACAATATCACAGCCAACATCATACTAAATGGGAAAAAGTTGAAATCATTCCCCCTAAGAAATGGAACAAAAAAGGTCGTCCATTTTAATCAATTCTATTCAATATAGTACTGGAAGTCTGAGCTAAAGCAGTTACACAAAAGAAATAAAGAAAAGGCATCCAAATTGAAAAAGAGGAAGTCAAATTATCTGATGATAATATGATCTTACACTTAGAAAACTCAAAAGACATCTCCAATAGATGTATAGATTTGATAAATAACTTCACTAAAGTTTTTTGTTTTCCAGAATATTATGTGGTACACTTTGGTCACATTAATTGGTTTTGCAACTGCCTGAGTCAAAGTTACAAATGTGCTCATTATCCAGACAGTGTACACCACCCAAGTAGGTGTGAATTTACCCATCCCCTCCCGCCCCTTCCCACCTGCCTGACACCCTATGAATGTTACTACCCATAAGTGAACATTACGATTGATCAATTAGTACCAATTATTGGTGAGTACAAGTGGTGTTTGTTTTTTCATTCTTGTGATACTACACTTTGAAGAATGGACTCCAGCTCTATCCAGGATAATACAATAAGTAGTTTACTATATTTTTATGGCTGAGTAGTACTGCATAGTATACATATACCCCATTTTATTAATCCACTCATGTATAGATGGACACTTGGGTTGTTTCCACATCTTTGCAATTGTGAATTGTGCTGCTATAAACATTTGAGTGCAAATGTCTTCTTTTAAGTAAAATCTCTTTTGTTTTTCCTTTGGGTAAATACCCAGTAGTAGGATTGCTAGATCAAATGGTAGTTTTACTTTTAGCTCTTTGAGGTATCTCCATACTACACTCCATAGAAGTTGCATTAGTTTACTGTCCCACCAGCAGTGTATGAGTGTTCCTATCTCTCCACATCCACACCAACATCTGTTGTTTTGGGATTTTTCTCTTTCTTTATTGAAGTATAATTTACATATCACGTCTTTACTCGGTTTTAAGTGTACAATTAAAAGGTTATTACTAAATTTATCAAGTTGTACAGCTATTCACATAAATCAGTTTTAGAGGATTTCCCACCCTGCATTGAGACCCCTAATATGCATCCCCAAATACGTTTCAAGCATGCCGCTCCCCTTCATAGTGCTCAACACATCTCTCAGATGTGGGTCTCCCCCCTCCAAATCCCTGGTGAACACCACCACCATTTGAGCACCTTAGTGTTAATCAGTCAATACCAATTTTATGGCTGACACAAGAGGGGCCCATTCTTCGGGTCTTGTGTCACCTCACTTTGAATAATGGACTTAAAAGCTTAATCCAGGATAATATAAGCAGTGCTAGCTCACTGTTGTTTCTTAAAATTGAGTAATATTCCATTGTAAACATATAACAAATTTTAATAATCCACTCATGAACTCACAGGAACTTGGGTTGTTTCCACGACCTAGCAATAGTGAAATGTGCTGTCATAAACATTCGGGTGCACATGTCTTTATTTTAGAATGTCTTATGCTTTTTGGGGTAGATGCCTAATAATGCTATTGCTGGATCAAATGATAATTTTATGTTTAGCTCTTTGAGGAATCTCCAAATTTTTTTCCACAAAGGTTGCACTAATTTGCAGTCCCACCAGCAGTGTAAGAGTGTCCCTGTCTCTCCACACCCTCGCCAACATTTGTTGTTTGGGGATTTTTTGATAGAGGCCAATCTCACTGGGTTTGGGTGGTATCTCATTGTGGTTTTGATTTGCATTTCTCTAATGATTAGCGATGATAAACTTTTTTTATGTGTTTTCTGGCCATTATTCTGTCTTCTTTGGAAAATTTTCTGTTCATCGCCTTTGCCATTTATAAATTTAACAAAAGATATGAAATACTTATACAAGGAGAATTATGAAACACTAAAAAAGCAATTGTAGAAGATTCAAAAAGATGGAAAAATCTACCCTGCTCATGGATTGGTAGAATCCATATTGTTAAAATGTCAATTTTACTTAAAGTGATCTATAGAATAAATGCAATCCCCATCAAAGTACCATCTTAATTCTTTACAGACCTAGAAAAAATAATTCTTCACTTTGTATGGAACCAGAAAAGATCTCGTATAGCAAAAGCAATCTTAAGCAAAAAGAACAAACTGGGAGGCATCAGTCTTCCAGACTTCACGTTGTATTACAAAGCAATACTAATCAAACAAGCTCTTTATTGGCACAAGAACAGAACCATTGATTTTTGGAACAGGACTGAGAATCCAGAGATGAAACAATCTGCATATGTCAACCTAATCTTTGATAAACCAGACAAAAATATACATTGGGGAAATTAATCTCTTTTCAATAAATAATGCTGGGAATATGGGATAGCTACGTGCAGAAAAATGAAACTGGATCCCTACCTCTCACCTCTCACATGTTAACAGACCTAAACCTAAGGCAGAAAACCTTAAGAATCCTAGAAGAGGATGTTGGGAAGACCCTTTCAGACATTGATCTAGGCAAGCAATTCTTGAATAAGACCCCCAAAGCAATCAAAGCAGCAACAAAGATAAACAAATGGGATCTGATCAAATTAAAAAACTTCTGCACAGCCAAAGAAACTATTACTAGAGTAAATAGACAACCTACAGAATGGGAGAACATATTTGCTCTCTACACCTCCGGCAAAGGTCTGATAACAAGAATCTACCTAGAACTCAAAAGAATTAACGAGAAAAAATCAAACAACCCCATTTGGTTTTGGGATTTTTGATAAAAGCCATTATCAATAGAGTTAAGTGATATCTCATTGTGGTTTTGATTTGTATTTCCCTGATAATTAGAGATGTTGATCAATTTTTCACGTATATTTTGGCCATTAGTCTATGTTTTCTCTGTGTCTATGCTTTAAAATTTTATTAGGTTACTCTACCTTCAAAAACAGATGCATATCTGTTTCAAATCATTTTGGCAGAGGTGGTTTAGGTACTTTCTAAATGATAATCAATCTTGATTTCAGAAGTTATGAACTTTTTAAAGTTTTTTATTATTATTTCAGTATATCACAGGGGTGAAAATGTTTAAGTTACATATATTGCCTTTGCCCTGCCTGATTCAGAGCTTCAAGTGTGTCCATCCCCCGAAGGGTGTGCACCACACCCATTACGTGTGAATATACCCATCCTCTCCTCCCTCTCCCACCTACCTGACACCTGATGAATGCTACTATTGTATGTACACATAAGTGTTGGCTCCGGGGAGAATCAACATGAAAAGGCAATCAACACGTCACGTGGTTATTAAGCTGACCAAAGAAAATGTGAAAGAAGCAATCCTCCATGCAGCCAGGCAAAAACAATAAATAAGCTACAAAGGTAAGCCTGTCAGATTAACTGAAGACTTCTCATCTGAAACCTTACAAGCCAGAAGGGACTGGGTGCCTATACTTAATCTCTTAAAACAGAAAAAAGCCCAACCTAGAATTATTTATCCAACAAAATTAAGTTTCATCTATGAGGGAGAAATAAAGTCTTTCTCAGACAAGCATTTTCTGATGGAATTGGCAAAGACCAGACCAACACTACAGAAAGTACACAGACCTGTCTTTCACACCGAACAGGACAATAGGCATTCTTCAAAGTAAAACCTTCAAAGAGTTAAAGGCTAGAACTTGAATTTTATGATGGTGCAAGGAGTGAATCAAAGCAACTGGACTTTAATCAACAATATGAATGGAAATCTTCCTCAAATCTCAATCCTCTCAATAAATGTTAATGGCTTAAACTGCCCTTTCAAGAGAAATAGACTGGCATAGTGGAAAATACCACAAACCCAGTATCTGCTGTATACAGGAAACTCATCTAACCCACAAAGATACCTTTCACATGAAGGTCAAGGGATGGAAAACTATCATCCAGGCAAATAGAAGTCAAAAGAAAGCAGGAGTGGCTATACTATAAGCTGTCAACATAAGCTTTAAAATAATAAAAGTAAAAAAGGATAAAGAAGGCCACTTTATACTGGTGAAAGGGAAAGGGAAGATCCAACAAGAAGACTATAACAATTAGTTTTTATTGTCTAATTTAACAATATCTCATTTAAGAAATCTTACTCTAACCTCTGAGAATGTCAGAGATATTCCCTTATATTATTCTTTAAATGTTTTATACCTTTGATTTGGGTACTTGAGTATTTAATCCACCTGGAAT
>CAUYMX010003044.1:0-10408 GCA_963573855.1 Lepilemur septentrionalis | reverse complement strand
TATGCCACCCCACATGATGCCTCTTTGGCAGAAGGACTATTTTGAGAAATTTCAGGCAGGAGAGGAGTTCTGAAAACAGTAGAAGTTACCCTTTTGTAACTTCCTTGTATAAAGGAAATCTCCCACCAGGGATGGTGGCTCACGCCTGTAATCCTAGCACTCTGGGAGGCCGAGGGGGGAGAATCGCTTGAGGTCAGGAGTTCAAGACCAGCCTGAGTAAGAGCGAGACCCCCATCTCTACTACAAATAGAAAAATGAGCCCAGAACAATTAAAAATAGAAAAAAATTATCTGGGCGTGGTGGCGGGTGCCTGTTGTCCCAGCTACTTGGGAGGCTGAGGCAGGAGGATCGCTTGAGCCCAGGAGTTTGAGGTTGCAGTGAGCTAGGCTGAAACCACAGCACTCTAGCCTGAGCAATACAGCAAGACTCTGTCTCAAAAACAGAAAGATTAAAATGAAAGCAAAAGAAGAGAAGGGATTTCTTGCAAGAATATGGGGTGATTTACAGACCGCAGGGGCAGGAAGGAGTGCTGGGGGGAAGGCAGGCAGTGCTCTCTTTGCGTTCCCTTTGCCCCATTTCTCACCAACGGGCTATGATTAATATCTTTCATTTCTCTCACAATGATGGGAGAAACAGTAGCATCTCATTTTAATATGCATTTCTTTGATTATTAGGGAAGTTGAGCATGTTTTCATGTTTATCAATATTTCCACTCAGCCTGAACAAGGGCCGCTGTGAGGAATGAGATGAGAGAATAGGAAAAATATCTGAAAACAAATGGAGGCTGCTGTGTTACTCTACTTTTGCAAAAAAAAAAAATGAACAGTGGTTTATATTGAATACATATTTCAAATAAATTCTGAAGTTCATCAGGTTTCTATTAAAAAAGAGCAATGTGTCTATAGACAAAGACCATTTTAGGTGATGAAATTGCAACCAAGAAAATAAGCACTTGCTGTCTAGATATGATAAAGATCTCTGTCATTTAGCCCTAAACCAAATCTCCCCCCCCAAAAAAAGAAAAAATGGTAAATCTAAAAGATTTAATGTCCTAGGTCATCTTTTCTAGACTGTCTTTGATTTTTGTGGGACTTTATATCCTGCAGGGAAATAAAATGTGTATCCATTTAGCTCTAATTATTAATATAAGGTACAACAGTCCCCCCCTTACCCATGGGGGATACACTTCAAGACCCCCACTGGATGCCTGAAGCGGTGAATAGTACCAAACCCTAAATATACTGTTTTTTCCTATACATACAAACCTATGATAAAGTTTAATTTCTAAATTAGGCACAGTAAGAGATTAAGAACAAAACTACTAATAAAATAGAAATTATAACAATATACTGCAAAAAAAAAAAAGTTATGTGAATATAATGTCTTCTGCTCTCTCAAAATATCTTTTTGTGCTGTAGTCACCATTCTCGTGATGACATGAGATGATACAAGCCCACGCGATGAGACGCAGTGAGGTGAATGACGTAGGCCTTGTAACGTAGTGTTAGGCTACTCTTGACCCCGACGATACGTCAGGAGGATCGTCTGCTTTAAGTGATCCTGGATCATCAAGCCATGACAATGTCAATGGAATTATCAGGAGCAGACCATGGCACTGACTAGCGGGCAGGTGACGTCTACATTGTGGATACACTGGACAAAGGGATGATTCGTGTCCTGAGTGGGACAGAGCAGGAATAATGCAAGATGTCATCAGGCTACTCAGAATGGTGCACAGTTTAAAATTCATGAGTTGTTTACTTCTGGAATTTTCTATTAATATTTAATATTTTCAAACCACAGTTTGAACCATGGTTACCTGAAACTGCAGAAAGTGAAACTGGGGGCATAAAGGAAGACTACTGTATTTTCCTCAAGTTTTCTTTTTCTTCTTTTTTTTTAATTTTTTTAGAGACGAGGTCTTGCTATGTTGCCCAGGCTGCGGCACAGTGGCTATTCACAGGCACAGTTGTGGTGCACGACAGCCTAGAATTCCCTGGCCCCTGGCCTCAAGCGATCCTCCTGCCTCAGCCTCCTTAGTAGCCGGGACTACAGGTGTGCACCACAGTGTCCAGCTCAAGTTCTAACCCAACAAAATCAAAATAATTAATAAGAGTTCATTGAAGGTTTTCAGGGTTTGTTTTCTCATTTAGAAGTCTGCTCAATACAAAAAGGAACATGCCCTTTTAGGGTTGCTTCTCGATGGCACAATGAAGGATAAAACTGAGTTAAGCTGACCACTCTTCCTCTTAGCGTAAAGATAATATGATTCTGGCCAGGTGCAGTGGCTCACGCCTGTAATTCTAGCACTCTGGGAGGCCAACGCAGGAAGATCGCTTGAGCTCAGGAGTTCGAGACCAGCCTGGACAAGAGCGAGACCCCATCTTTATTAAAAATAGAAAAAAAATTAGCCAGGCAACTAAAAATAAAAAAAATTAGCTGGGTATGGTGGCTCACACCCATAGTCCCAGCTACTTGGGAGGCTGAGGCAGGAGGACCATGTGAGCCCAGGAGTTTGAAGTTGCTGTGAGCTAACACCATAGCACTCCAGCCCAGGCAACAGACTCTGTCTCAAAAGAAAAGATGATATGATTCTACATGTGTCTTCCAAAGAGATATTCTTGCAGTTTGGCATCATTTTTAGAATATTCTTTTACATATTTTTTTCCCAGTTGAGATTATGTCTTCACTATAAAAACACCGTCGTGTGTTATTGACTGTGAGCATGAGAGAGAGAGAGAGACTCTCCCCCTATAAGGACCTCCCAAGGGGCAGAGCTGTTCCACTGGGCTCCCAGCACCTGGCGAGAAAGGCATAATTCCAACTGGGCAAAAAATCTATCTTGATGGAATAAGTCAGAGAGCATTAGCATTTCCAAATACTCTGCCAAACAGTTAATTACAATCAGAAAGAAATGTTCTTTGCTACTTAACACAAGATTGAGCACCCTGCCTCCTACTAAGAGTTTTGTAGTATGCAAAAGAACACCCAACTGAACTTCTATAAACCCTAAAAATCTGCCTTTATTTTTCTTTATCCACCTTCAGTTTTCTAACCCTCCACCCCATAGGAATAAACAAAGCAAATGTCATGAGAGACTATTTCCACCTGGTTCCTCACAGACCACTTATTCAGTCTTCCTAAGACACTCCAAAACATGCAATGCAAAACTGATGTTGAAAAAGATTTTCAAAAATAAATACATAAAATTATTTGCCTCACCAGAGACAACAGGATATCTTATTCTAGTTCCTGATTTCTTTTTTATAGGAAACCTTTTCATGCCATTCATAGAACAGTAAAGAAAACCAAGTGGAATCTCTGCGTTTGCCCCTCTGAATCTGCGGCGTGATGCATGGACCACGTTAAGGATCAGTTTCTGATTTAAAAGCCCCTAGATATATAAGCTCACTAAGCCAAGCATCCAAAAGCAAACCTCGACATCAAACACATCTAGAACTGTGCCGTGCACTTTCCAATTTACCCTTAGAGTGGGAATACTTCAGTCATCTGTATAACATTTAAAGGAAAATTGTCCATTAAACAGGAGAAGGTAAGAATAAGCAAACCATTTTTCACATCAGAAATCTTCCTGTTTGAAAAATTTGAAACAGTTGGAAATTCAACTGGCCAGAAAGATCTCAATGTATATACTCACTTCTAAGCAACCCAGTGAACACTGGCATTGTTTCCTAAGGGGTCTCCACGTGCTCCTTCCATCCCTCCTCTGTCAGAATAAGAACTTCTCCGGGGTTCCAAAGGACCAGTCTTTCAAAATGTTCTTGGATGAAGGAAAAGATGGCACTCACTCTCCTAAGCAAAGTTATTTGCCTCTGGCTGGATAGGTGTGGTGGCTCACACCTGTAATCACAACACTTTGGGAGGCCGAGGTAGCATGATCGCTTGATCCCAGGAGCACAAGACCAGACTGGGCAACATAGCAAGACCCCATTTCTAAAAAAATTTTTTTTAAGTTAGCCAGGCATGGGGGCACACAGCTGTAGTACCAGCTACCTGGGAGGCTGAACAGGGGGGATAGCTTGAGGCCAGGAGTTTGAGGCTGCAGTGAGCCACGATGACACTACAGCACTCCAGCCTGGGAGACAGAGACCCTGTCTACAAAAAAAAAAATTATTTCCCTCCTGTACTGTGCACCCCTCACTCATGCTGACCACACTTTGGGATGTGATTGTTTGTTTATATTTGTTTGCTCCTCAAAGGAAGGGACGGTGTCCTGGACAACTTTTCCTCCTCACTCTTTCCTCAGCACCAAGCACAGCACCTGAAGCATGGTCTTCACTCAAAAACTGCATTCACTGCATGGTGGATAAGACTGACAAGTGTACGAATGAATATGTCAGGGAGGAAAAACTTTTCCACTACGCTCTTGGGTTCTTTATTTGGGAACCTGCAAATTAAACAGACAAAAGATTAGCATGAGGGAAAAAACCCAGATTTCATTACATACCTATATATGCATGGGAGTCCACAAAGAGATGTGACTCAGGGAGATGGTTAGAATGTGGGGCTTATATACCATCTTAACAGGGGATGGGGAGGGACAGAGGGGCACTTCTGGGAGTACAAGTGACTTTTAGGAAACATAAATGGGCCCTTGGGAGAATAGATAGGAGACAGATAAATAGTTATCTTAGTCCACTAGGGCTGCTATAACAAAATGATCATGAACAACTGAAATTTATCTCTCACAGTTCTGGAGGTTGGGAAATCCAAGATCCAGCCAGATCCAGTGTCTGGTGAGGGCCTGATTCCTGGTTCACAGACAGTCATTCTTTTTCTGTGTCTCCGCATGGTGGGTGGGGCAAGGGATCTCTCTGGGGGCTCTTTTATAAGAACACTAATGCCACTTTTGAAGGCTCTGCCCTCATGATCCAAATCACCTCCCAAAGGCACCACTTCCAAAGACCCTCATGTTGGGGACTGGGTTTCAACATATGAATTTTGGGTGAACACAAACATTCACTCTAAAGCAATAGTTTTTTGACAATGTCTGTTCAGGCGATTTCTCATCCAGGTGCTGACTTGTGCTGACTTCTCTCATCGGTGATAAGAGTTCATCTTCCCTGGTCGTGAAACTTCCAGAGAGGGATATATGGCAACTGACTTCTGTGGGGAGGCTTTACTTTTAGGATCATAGGGGAGTTCAGACGAAGCCTCTTCTTCCAACTGTTCATTCCCAAATGTCTTCAGCTCAGAATAATTCTTAGGCTATGGTGGCATACCCTGGACCGCTTCAAATGGATAGATGAGTGAATGAATGAACCCGTGAAAGCACGGGTGAACCTTCAGCCCAGCCCACCACCAGGGGGCAGGAGCGAGCAACACAAAAGAAACAGCAGCCCTCAGGGGTCTCTCCCTGCCAGGCACTGGTGCAGAATTGTTACCTTCTGCTGCACAAATCTGGAGACCTCAACCCCGACAGCAAGGAGCTGGGAACCGCAGTATGAAGAAGTATCTGAGCAGAGAGCCTTGAGTAAAAAGGGGGAAGAAAAAAGGGGAAGAGGAGAAAATGCAGTCGAGCAGACGCCTCCCAGAGACTAACAAAGACCACCAGAGAGGAAAGGCCTGGAGCCTGGGGAGGCTTGGAGGAAGCCACTGCCCCTGCGTGGTGATGGACACAGGTGCAGGGCTTAGTGACTTGAGAGTGGGACCCAGTGTGCGCCATGGGCACCAGCAAAGCAGTGGGACTAAAGAGAGAGACACAGAGAATATCAAAGTTGGGGCTCATTATGAAAATTAAATTATTCTTATTTTACCGTGTAGAGGAAGAAAACCACCTTTTTCATGGCTGACGCCTTTACAACAAAAGACAGATTAACAGAAGAGCGTGCAAATTTGTGTCATATAAGTGTTACTGGACACAGGAGCCTTCAGAACTGAAGACCCAAAGTGTCTGAGTGTTTTTTATGGCAGGTCTGATGAAGAGTGGAAAGTCACGGAGATGTACAATGGGCAAAAAGGGTCTGATCTAACAGTAATGAACTGGAGGAAACTTAGCAAGTCCTGTTTGTTCAGATTCTTTTTTGTGACCCTTGGTCTTCAGGCACAAGGATCTTTCTTCCTGGTATAGGGGGGCACCTCTCACATGAAGGTCTTACGACCTGCTTCAGGGGAGAAGAGCAAGGGGAAGGTCAGAGAGACCGTCCTATTTCTGCTGTTTTCTCAAATTCCTTTAGCTGGCCGGGCATGGTGGCTCACACCTGTAATCCCAGCATTCTGGGAGGCTGAGGCAGGAGGATTGCTTGAGGCCAGAAGTTCGAGACCAGCCTGGGCAACATAGAAAGACTCCATCTCTACAAAGAAATTTAAATTAGCCACGTGTGATGGCACACACATATAGCCCGAGCTACTTGGGAGGCTGAGGCAGGAGGATCACTTGAGGCCAGGAGTTTGAGGCTGCCGTGAGCTATGATTGTGCCACTGCACTGTAGCCTGGGTGACAGAGTGAGACTCTATCTATCTATCTATCTATCTGTATATATAAATTCCTTCAGCTTAAAATATTCAGCATGCCAAGGTGCCATATTTTGGGGTAGCATGTCCTGAATCCCATCAATTGCTTTATGTTGTTTTTATATATGTGGATGTCACTGTCTGTGCAGAGTCAGAGCCTCTAAAGGTCTTGGTCCACTCTACGATTACACATGTTGGCAGAAATAGCTTTTGCACCTCTGGGAATCTAAATATAGGAGCACATGAGATGTCACTATAAAAAAGCAGACTTTTGTGAACAGCTCATGAAAGCTGTCCCATCATTTCCTAGTGGCACATTGGCTATTTGCGGGTACCCATGTGATTAAAGGTTTGAGCTAAGCCCTCGTGTAATTAGCTTTGTGTGCATGTGTGTCCATGTAAATGTTTGCAGAAGCATGTGTAGGCAAGACCTGGGTAAGTAAAGGATCCCAAATGGAATCCTAATCTCCAAAAATTTTGGCTCCGAAGTGAGACAGATTGAAACAATCTATAAAATGAATAAGAAACAGAAAGGAAATTGAGTCAGAAGAGGAAGGAGGCCAATGTTACTGAAGAGGCACAAAGGCCATAAATTGAAAATAGATGTGCTCCACCAGTTGTGACCGTTTTCCATGCTGCCGCATCGTTTAGAAATTACCAACTCCGTAACAGAGTTCGATACCGCGTTTACCGACCCAAATGCGTTCAGATATTCGCCATTCACATGAGAAAGAAGTTTAGGTCAGGCTGAGGAAAGAAACTTACTGAGTCACATAAAGAGTTTCTTATTTATAGACATATGTGTGACATTTTAATTAACCTAAACCATTATAAAACTGCGTCACATTTTAGAAAGAAGCAAAAAATCTCAGGAGAATGATTACCAATTTATCACCTCTCATTAATAGGAAGTAGTTAATTCCACTTTCTGAAAACCTTTCATTCTGATCAACTTTGCCGGTGTAAAAATGGAGAAATACAATGTGATGTTTTAAATCTCGTAGGCAGGTTTAGTGTGAAATGTTACAAGAAAATGGAAGAAGTATGTGGGTCGTCACCGATTTCCCCCGGAACATGTTTTCTTGAAAGTTTAGGTATTTTGCAAATCTCCTGCATTTGGTAAAATGGTTTACCCTTTTCAAAGGGCCTTCACATTTCTGATCTGTGTTGAGTCCCATGAAAACGTTATGCGATGTGTGAGAGTATTAGGTGTGAGGAGAGTGACTTGCAGAGATGTCGTGTGGTTTAGTCAAGGTGTCACAGTGAGCGCCCCACCAATAATTCCTATTCTCCTTCTTGTAGTCATTAACCACTCCCTAAAATAATATAAAAGTTATCCGCACATCCCATTCCAACAACTATGGAGACACCTGCCATACTGAGTTATAGTGAGATTATGTCCTGCTGGAGGATGTCCTGTGGCCACCCAGGTTGCATGAACTCATTCTGATCAGTTGGTGCCTGGGCCGTGATAAACATGTCAATATCATCTGTGATTACACGTATAGAAGAAAAGGCCCTGCATGGGTCAGGAACATTGAGTTCTAGTCCTTGTTTTAATATTAAGAATAGTGGGCCGGGTGCAGTGGCTCACGCCTGTAATCCTAGCACTCTGGGAGGCCAAGGTGGGAGGATGGCTCAAGGTCAGGAGTTCAAAACCAGCCTGAGCAAGAGCGAGACCCCGTCTCTACTAAAAATAGAAAGAAATTAATTGGTCAGCTAAAATTATATATATAAAATATATGCCAGGCATGGTGGCACATACCTGTAGTCCCAGCTACTCGGGAGGGTGAGGCAGAAAGATCGCTTGAGCCCAGGAATTTGAGGTTGCTGTGAGCTAGGCTGATGCCACGGCACTCTAGCGCAGGCAACAGAGTGAGACTCTGTCTCAAAAATATATATATATACAAAAATAGAAATAAAAGAATAATGCATCGATCCCCGCTGACGTTGAGTGCTTACTATGCATAAGGCATCTCGCTGAGTGTGCCGTGCAGAGAATCTCATTTAGTCCTCACAGCTCCTCTAGGCAGTAAGTACTCTTAGCTTCTACTTTACTGGAAAGAAAATCTAGACCCAGAAAAATGAAATAAGCTGCGCAAGGATACGCAGATAAAAGGATGCAAAGCCAGGACTTCAAACTTGCAGTCAGACTCCAGAACTTGTGCTTCTGATCGTTGTAACAACCTGCTGTGCACTGGCAGGTTTTTGCTAAGCCCCTTCCAGTCCTGCATATGCAGAATATAGAAATTAGAGAGGAAATACAGCTGAAGCCTGACCGCTTCTTTGTTAATCAGCAGGTAAAAGGAACTTTGAACCCAACAGGAGACTGAGGGGCTTCCACGCCCACTGATCTCACCTGTTTCCTTCATTCTAAATTTTTGTGTATGGTATTAGTTTATTTTACTTTACAGTTAAGATATGTTCTCAGTGTGTTACAGACAGATAGAATTTTAAAATCTAAATGCTATGTTAAAATGACTGGATGATTAATCCTTTAAAAATTGCATTGTGAATCATTCGTAAAATGAAGAATTATCCCTTTAAAATGGCTTTTGCGAAACTCAGATTTTCATTATGAAGTGCTTGATTAAAAGTGCTCCCACTGGGTGCGGTGGCCCACGCCTATAATCCCAACACTTTGGGAGGCCCACGTGGGAGGATTGCTTCAGGCCAGAAGATCGAGACTAGCCTGGGCAATATAGCAAGACCCCCATCTCTACCAGAAATAAAATAAAGAATGGCTCCTATAATTCAACAGATCATTTATTCAGCTTTGTGCTTTTGTTCCATAGTCCTTATAACTGCTCCAAAGAGGTTTCAACCACCCCTTCTTTCTTCTCTAATAAATTCTTCATTTGCCTAATTCTATGGAGGGCAGGCTTGGGGTCTATCCGATGTTTTTCATTAACACATCAACAATTATTTTACTTCAATGACATATTTTGTGGCAATAGTTCACTAATAGATGAAGGAAACATTGCAATCTAACACATTCCAGTAAATAACCAGGATAAGATTAATGGTTCCGTTTAATGAAAGCCATCTGTTTGTGAAGGCTGCTTGCTCCTTTTCCTCATTTCATTTTGGATTCCATTAAGCTGTGAATGCCTCCAAGCAGACATGAGTCAGGCTGAGTCGGCATAATTCACTGGGCACCATAGTCTCCTCTTTCAGAAGGCTCGCCAGTGTTCACATGGTCTGTAGTTGGAAGAGGAAAACATCGCCCACTGACAGGCTGTTTTGTTGACTTGATGGCTACCAACAGGTCTGGTTTTTTCACATCCTCCTGCCTCAAATGAATTGGTGAGTGTCTTCTGGGTGTGTATACTCCATCACAGAATGATGGAACTCAGACAGCTAAATTCGCTGGTCTTACAGATCGTATTTTACCCTCTTCCCCAAAGCATGACGAGTCAATAACCATAAAAATTATGTAATTGTCTAAAATAAAATAGACACAGTTCCTGCCTGGGTGACTTTTAACCTAATCACTGGAGTTAAATATATGCTGGAAAAAGGAAAAATCATGCATTTCATCTGTTGAGGACACTCCTCAAAGTGAGTGTCTATACTTAAAAAAAATCCAGAAGTATATATTTAAAAACATTAACAATGGCTATCTCTTGGGGTGAAATTGAGTGTTTTTTTAATTTTCTTTTTATTTCATTTCATTTCATTTATTTATTTATTTATTTTATTTATTTATTAATTTTTTTTTTGAGACAGAGTCTCATTCTGTTGCCCGGGCTAGAGTGCCGTGGCATCAGCCTAGCTCACAGCAACCTCAAACTCCTGGGCTCAAGCAATCCTTCTGCCTCAGCCTCCCGAGTAGCTGGGACTACAGGCATACGCCACCGTGCCTGGCTCAATTTTTCCATATGTATTTTTAGTTGGCCAATTAATTTCTTTCTATTTTTAGTAGAGACAGGGT
>CAUYMX010003041.1:0-21263 GCA_963573855.1 Lepilemur septentrionalis | reverse complement strand
ATATGTTTGTTGGTCATTTGTCTATCTTCTTTTGAAAAACTTTATGTGTTTTGCCCACTTTTTAAAGGAATTATTTGGTTTTTTTCTTGCTTATTTGTTTGAGTTATTTGTAGATTCTGGATATCAGCCTTAGTTGCCAATATTCTGTTCTATTCCATAGGTTGTCTATTTACCTTTTTGATTATTTCTTTTCTGTGCAGAAACTTTTTAACTTAAGTCCCATTCATTTATTTTTCTTATTTATATATTTACCTTTCAGATTTTAGTTATAAATTCTTTGCCTATGGCAATGCAGTGTCTAGAAGAATCTTTCTTATGTTTTCTTCTAGAATTTTTATGGTTTAATGCCTAACATTGAAATATGTTATCCATCTTGAATTAATTCTTGTGTATGCCAAGAGATAGGAGTCCTATTTCATTCTTCTGCATGTGGCTATCCAGTTTTTCTCAGGACCATTTATTGAATAGGGCTTCCTTTCCCCAGTGTATGTTTTTGTCTGCTTTGTCAAAAATGAGTTGGTTGTAGCTATATGGTTTTATTTCTGGGTTCACTATTGTGTTCTAATTATCTGTGTCCCTACATTTTACCAGTACCATGCTTTTAGGTTACCACAGCCTTTAATATAATTTGAAGTCAGGTAATGTGGTGCCGACAGAAATCCCCAGCAATTATGATATTGTTGTCTATTTCTTTGTTTAGATTTAGTAGTATTCAATATATGAATCTGTGAGCTCTGTGTTAGGTGCATATATATTTAGGGTTCTTGCTGCGCTGCTCCCTTTTTCATTATCTAATGACCATCTTTGTCTTTTTGCCATTGTTGATTTAAAGTCTGTTTTATCTGATATGAGAATAGCTACTCCTGCTTGCTTTTGGTTTTCATTTGCATGGAATCTATTTTTCTATCCTTTTACCTTGAGTCTGTGAGTATCCTTGCTTGTTAGATGGGTTTCTTGGGGGTTTCAACATATACTTGGGGTATGTTTTTGTCATCCATTCAGCCAGTCTTTGTCTTTTAAAAGGATCACGAAGACTGTTTATATTTAATGTTAGTATTGATACATGAGATACTGTTCTGTCCATCATGCTGAATAATACCTAGTTGCATTGTTTTCTCCCTTGTGTTACTTTTTTGTAAGAGCTGTGAGCTTTAACTTTTATATTAGTGGGTACAGATTCTTTTCCATGCATATGACACTTTTAAGCATTTCCTGTAGGGCAGGTCTAACGGTGACAAATTCCCTTAGTGTTTGCTTGTCTGGGAAAGACTATTTCTCCTTCATTTATGAAATGTAGTTTTGCAGGATACAAAATTCTTGTCTGGAAGTTATTCTGCTTAAGAAGGCTAAAAATGAGACCCTAATCCCTCTGGCTTGAAAGGTTTCTGCTGAGAGTTCTGCTGTTAGTCCGATGACTTTTCCTTTGTAACTCATTGCTCACAGATTATAGGACGTTCTCCTTTGTTGTGACTTTAGTCAAGCTGATTTCTATATATCTTGGTGATATCGTAGTTGCTATGAATCTTCCAAGTGTTCAATGACCATCTTGTATCTGGATATACAGACCTTTAGTGATACCAGGAAAGTTTTTATTCATTATTCTCCCAAATAGGTTCTCCATGCTTATAGCCACTGCTGCTTCTTCCTCAGGGAGACCTAAAATTCTTACATTAGCTCTCTTTGTGTAGCTCCATATTTCTCACAGCGATTGTTTATTTTTGTTTTTTCTACATTTTTTATTGACTGGGTATCTTTGAAATTCTTGTCTTCAAGCTCTGAATTCTTTCTTCTGCATGGTCTAACATGTTGGTAATGCTTTCTGCTGTATTTTGAAATTCCCTAAATGATTCTTTCATTTCTTTAACTTCTATTATCTCTTTTCTTATCTATCTCTTTAGTGAATTTTTTGTTCATGTCTTGAATTATTTTTTGGGTTTCTTTGAGATGGTTTTCTACCATCTCCATGATTCCTTACATCTTGCTTTTTGCTCATAATCTAAATTCCATATATGTCATTTCAACAGTTTTCTTTTGGTTGGAGTTCATTGCTACAGAGCCGTGTGATCATTTGGCAGTGTTGAGACAGCCTGTTTTTTTCATGTTGCCAGAGTTTTTATGCTGGTTCCTTTTCATCCTGGGCCTCGTCTCTCAGCTTGAAACAGACAGCAGATATGGTATGCCTGTTCTCCTCTGCTGGGATCTCTGTTGCTTGGTGAAAATAGAGATGAGTCCCTGGATGGTATACTCGAGTTCTACTCTAGAATCTTGACTAGGTAGGAGAGGAGCAGATGTACTGTGAGCCTTTAACACTGCTACTCTGCTGCAACTCCCTATTCTCCTGTGATTGTTACTGGGCCACTGTGGCAGGCCTGGACCTTGGTGCCAGGTGCACATGAGGTGGGTCTAGCCAGCAGGAAGGAGCATGTGTGTAGGATGGAAGAGGTCTGCTGGGCAGGGTATACATGTGTGCAGGTCTGGGAAGCCAAAGTGCCAGGTGCATGAGTGAGGTGAGGTCAGTGCAGGATGCAGCGCAGGGTATAGTAGCTGTTAAGGGCATCGTAGCCCTGCAGGCCCATAAGGCGTGGGGAGCAGTGGGCCCCTAGTGCAGAGTGGTCCAGTGGTCACAGTGGGACCTAGGACAGGGCAGACCCAGGGCTCTGTGGATTCCCAGTGCTCTCACTCAATGATCAATCCAAAGGGGGGTATCTATTTACCCCTTTTGATACTCTCCTTGTGAACAGTATTGCACAGGCTGCTTCTTGTCTGCCATCTTGGCTGTTTGCATATTATTTTTTTAAATGCTATAGCAGCTCAAGTTTTTCCTGCATTTGTATACCTTTCTTCTACATGGGAGATTTACATCTGTAGTTTTTTATGCAGGTGTTGCCAAACTTTTCTGAATGCGCTTGGGCACATCCACAACCTCTCAGATCTCTAGTCCTTCAAGCACTGCCTGAAATTCATTGTTAGACTCACTGCATTTAGAACATCAAAATCAGATTTTGTCTTGTGCTTGACTATAATGCATAATTTTAGTGCTGCTGATGACAGACATCCTGTGTTACCCAGTATATATTTTAGAGGAATGACCCACAGGGTTTAGCATTACCTTTTCTCCAATAAAATATATAAAAAATGTATTTTATCATCTTGATAAAAGAAACATCACATGGAGCAATCAGGTAATCTGACCAAATTTATTGTGCTTTTCTTTTAAGCATATAGTTTCACCAACAGAACTATTTCAAAATCAATTACAATTTTATAAAATTTGGTTTTAATATGCATCCTTCCCCTGGGTCAAATTTTAATCTAAGTTTTCTACTGAGTTATATACTTGATGCCTTTGCAGATCGCATTGTATATTCAGACTAAGAATTCATGAGACAATCTCAGCATTCTCATTAGAAATAGCAAGTCCAAAATCATTACTGTACCTGCAGGCTTATTAGCCGATAGACACAGAAATCTAATGTAGACCTAGGTAATATATTTTAGCTGCCCTTCCCGGTACATATACCTTCTCAAAAGGAAGGCCCATATATTTTGATGAGGAAAATTATAAACCTGTTCGCAAGTTACTTTTATCTCTACTGGGCTTGAACTTGACATGGTGTACAATCAGCACATCAAAACTAATGACGGTTTATGTGTGAGACACAAAAACTTAAAATCAGTTGCCTAAGGATTTTTCTAACTGCTGCCACAAGTCTATACGTCCATGTTCCATTTTTAAAAATACTGCCTAAGTTATAAGAAAAAGCAAGTCTGATGCCAAAATAATGTATACTGAATGTTTCTATTTATATAAAGATCAAAAATAGACGTGTCTAATCTTGAATGTTAGAAGTCAGGTTAGTAGTTATCTCTGAGAAAAAAGAAACGAGTAATAATTGTGAGGAGGAAAGAAAGGAACTTATATAATGCTGATACTATTGAATTTCTCCATCTGAGTAAAGGTTACACATAGATGTGTATATTGCACGCTTAGGATTTGCGTACTTTTATGTATGTATGTTATTAGTAATAAAAATCCTTAAAAATGATAGTTTCATGGAGTTGAAAACAATTGCCTGAGGATTTCTTAACTGCTACCAATGTGCCTATATTTCAGTCTTCTCTTGGTAAAAACAAAAAATGAAAACAAAAACAAATTATGGCCTACCTTATTTGGGGGCATAGAATGAATTCATGAGAGTACAAGCTGATGTTTATAAAATTGTTATTATTACCCATTTTACCCATATACTTCTAAAGAAGCTAGTAAACAGAAAATTCTATGTAAGCTGTCAATGGGATTGTTTTAAACTATCCTCTCTTATATGTTCATTTAAAATTGGATATATGGCTTTACAGCTTATGGGCTAGAAAAAAAATATCAGCATATTTATGATAGTTAAGACAATGAGAATGGATGAAACTGCCCACACAGAGAGAGAACAAAGTGAGAAGAAAATTTATCCAAGAATAGAATTTTGTGAGAAGTGCCAAGATGTAAAGGACAGATTGGGGGAGATAATCTAGTAGAAAATACTGAAGAGGAACAGTCATCTGAGTAGGTTAGTCATAGCAATGTGTCATAAGAATCCAGTGATGATGGATCCAAACAGGAGGAAGATCAAAAGTCTACAACAAAGCAAATGCAGAGTCAACAAAGTTGCTTCCCTTAAGCATGTTTAAAAGCTAAAAGGAAGGAAGTAGTAATGACAAAGTTAAAAATACATGTGAGATTAGAAATCCAAAGATAAGAAATTTACTTAAATCAATGTTATTGTTATGACTTAGTAGCTACTAAATCCCATCTATTTTGGTCATATTATCTAGTATGTTTTTACCCCAATACTACAAGAATGGATTTAATCACTATTTACAGATTATTGTGCCAAAATATCACCCTGAGGGTAATTAAAATGACCTGTGAATTTATGCACACATTTACCATGCCACTTTACCTCCTGCAAGTCATGGGAATTTCCCAGGAATCTTTTAATTTTATTCTAAATTTTAGAATTATATCTTTATAATATCTGTTATTTTTTATATGTTGTTTAAATTTCTGTTAAATAAGTTTTGGCCATGATCAGTAACTCATTGTATTTACCTGTTTTTACGATTCACAAAGCCAAAAATATATAAAATTATGCAAATTATACAATTTATTGAGGTTTATTTCAGAATAAACTCCTTTGAGATCATTTCATTATAATTGATGTAACAGTAATAAGTAAATGTAACTTCAAGCCCAAAACAAGTAAAAATAGAGAGTTTTAAGAATTTTCCAATTCTTAAAGAAAATTTTCTAAAATTACATTGATTTGGTCAGTCATATTCGTGAAAATCAATTAATATGATAGGTATGAGAGAAAGGCAGATTTACAAAGGAGGTGCTTTAGTTTAGATCCCTAAAAAAAAAAAAGCATACAGTAACTTTACAGGACCATTTCATGGTTGCTAAATATAGAGAATAGGATTTAATTTTTGTAAATTCTTTTACATTCTGATTTTATCTAAAATATTCTTTTAAATTGCTATAATTTAAAAATATTTTGTCCTGCTGTACCTGAATCAATAGTCCTTTATTCCTTTATCTGTAGTTTGTAGGGGCTTTATTTTCAAGGCTATGGGCAGAATTTCATTTGTATGATCTGAATCAGAAAGTATAAAGGCCAAAGAAATCCATTTGTAAGAATTGAAAAAAAAAAAGAAAGTGCAGAAGCTAACACATATATTATAATTGATTTTTAAGAAAGAAATATGAAGGCTATGAGTTTCTTTTGTACTAATTATGTCATTCTCCAGATTAAAATTATTTAATGTCTCCCCTTTACCAAGGTTCTTAGAATATTAAATAGGTCTTCTTGGTTTGTCTTCTTATTTTCTTTCTTTCTTTTTTTTTTTTTTTCTGTGAGACAAGAGTCTAGCTGTCCCCCCAGGTAGGGTACCGTGCAGTGGCGTCATCATAGTTCACTGCAACCTCAAATTCCTGGGTTCAAGTGATCCTCCTGCCTCAGCCTCCAAAATAGCTGGGACTTCATGTGTATGCCACTATAGCTGACTAATTTTTCTATTTTTTGCATAGATGGAGTCTCACTCTTATTCAGGCTAGTCTCAAATTCCGAACTTCAAGTGATCTTCCTGCCTTGGACTCCCGGAGTGCTAGGATTACAGGCGTGAGCCACCACACCCAGTCTGGTTTGTCTCCTTAATGCTTTCAGCCTCATTTCTAATCAGGTCCTTTTTGGCTCTATGGTTAGGCCATACTAAACTATCTGCAGTTTCCCAAATGTCCCAGACCAGTTCAAACCTCTATAAATTTGCGTATCTAAAGCCTCTATAAATATCAGCTTCTTCTTATACTTGGAAGCTTTCTCTCTGTATCTACATACTTATTCATTTTAAGCCTATTCTTTGGAGCCCTTCCTGAAATCACCCTTCTTACACAGAATTGTCTCCTCTCCCTGTTGTATACAAAATGTATACTGATACAGATTCTAAGCTCAGTCTCGTTTATATTCTATCACGTCTGCTTAAGTCCCCTGTCCCTATAACACCTTGAGCATATTGAAGATAAGATCACGAATGATCCACCACAGAATCTTTAGCACTTTGTATAGTTCTGAATATCATTAAAAATATTTGCAGAATAAAGAACCCAGAAATAGATTTACACAAATATGTTCAAGTGATTTTTGACAAAGATACGTAAGCAATTCAATGGAGGGAGTATGGCCTGTTGAACACTTGCTGGGGCAATTGAACTTATATAAGCAAAAAAACACACCAAAAAACAAACAAAAATAAACACACACACCTTAATCTAAACCTTACGATTTATTATACTCTGGTTTCTCTCTTTAGGTTGTATACATCTTTCATCTTTTAAACCTTACAACTAAAATAAAATTTAACTCAAAGTAAGTCATAGACTTAAATGAAAACTGTAAATGCCACCGGGGAAATTCAAATTAAAATTACAACAAAATATCACTACACACACATCAGAATGCAAAAAGTAATGATAATTTAAAAAGTGACAATACCACATCCTAGCAAGGATGCAGAGAAACAGGATTGTTCACTTATACATTGCTACTGTAAAACTGTAAAATTTTGTAACTACTCTGGAAAACAGTTGAGCAGTTTCTGATAAAAATAAACATGAAAATACCATATGACTCAGAAATTACACTCTTAGGCATATTCCCTGGAAATGTTAAACTTATGTTCACAAATGTTTATAGCAGCTTTATTTATAATAATCCCAAACTGGAAAAAATAAAGATGTTCTTCAATAGGTGAAAGGTTAAACAAACTATAATACATACATACTATGGAATACTATTTTAAAAAAACCCAGAAATAAAGTCATATATCTACAGTCAACTGATCTTTGGCAAGTCAACAAAAACATACAGTGGGGAAACGGTACTCTTTTAATAAATGGTGCTGGGAAAATTGGATAGTCATATGCAGCGGAATGAAACTGTACCCCTATCTCTCACCATAGATAAAAATCTATTCTAGATGGATTAACAATTTAAATGTAAGACCAGAAAGGATAAAAGCACTAGAAGAAAACTTAGAGAAAACTCTTCTAGACATTGGTCTAGGCAAAGAATGCATGAACTAAAACCTCAAAAGCACAAGCAACAAAAACAAAAATAGACAAATAGGACCTGATTAAACTGAAGAGCTTTACACATCAAAAGAAATAATCAATAGAATGGACAGACGACCTACATACAGAATGGGAGAATATATTTACAAACTACACATCTGACAGGGGACTGATATCCAGAATTTACAAGGACCTCAAATCATAGCAACAACAAAAAAGGAAATAACCCCATTAAAAAGTGGGAAAAAAACATGAACATTTTTCAAAAGATATATACAAATGGCCAACAAGCGTATGAAAAAATGCTCAACATAACTAAGCATCAGAGAAATGCAAATTAAAACCATAATGAGATATCATCTTATACCAGTCAGAATGACTATTAAAAAATCACACATTAACAGATGTTGGTGAGGATGTGAAGAAAAAGAAACACTTAATACACTGTTGGTGGGAGTGTAAATTAGTAGAACCTCTATGGAAAATATTATGAAGACTTCTCAAAGAACTAAAAATAAAATTATCACTTGATCCACCAGCCCTACTACTGGGTATATATCCAAAATAAAATAAATCATTATATCCCCCCAAAAATTCCTACACTCATATGTTTATTGCTGTGCTATTTACAATAACAAAGATTTGGAATTAACCTAAGTGCCCATCACTGAATGAATGAATAAAGAAAATGTGATATACACACACACAGGAATACTATTCAGCTATAAAGAAGAAAGAAATCATGTGTTTTTCAGCAATTTGGATGGAACTGGAGGTCATTAAGTGAAACAACTCAGAAACAGAAAGTCAAATATCACTTACACTCTCACAAGTGGAAGCTAAATAATATGTGCACATGGACATAGAGTATACAGTGATAAATATTGGAGACTCAGAAGAGTCAGAGTGGAAGGGGGTGAAGGATAAAAATTGCTTAATGGGTACAATGTACATTATTCAGGTGATGATCACACTGAAAGCTCAGACTTCACCACTACACAATATATCCATGTAACAAAATTGTGTTTGTACACCTTAAAATTATACAAATGAAATAAAATTAAGAAAAACAAACTGTAATGCACACATACTATGGAATACTACAAAACAATATGAAGGAATGATATATATATATATATATATATATATATATATATATGAAAAAATTAATGACTCTGCAGGAAGTTACACTGTGTGAAAAAGCCAATCACATTGTGGTAATGAATATAGGAACACGGATGTGATATAATTGTGGGAATAAACACACATGAGTACATGTAAAATTGGGAAAATCTGAATAAGTTTAGGGATGTTATAAATGTCAATATCCTAGTTGTACTATAGTTTTGCAAAATGTTACCATTGAGGAAAACTGGGAAAGGGTACACAGTATCTTTCTGTATTATTCTTATAATTGCATGTAAATCTACAATTATCTCAATAAAATTGTCATTAAAATATTATTTGAATAAGTTCATTGGTTTTATTCACACAAATGTCCAGGGTTTTTACGTATATTCGTCAGGAGGAATAGGGAAAAGTTTGTCTAGTACGTCTTCCTGGAAATGAAAGAATAGAGAAATTTAACTTTTAAATGGAGATGTAATGCTGCTAACCAAGAAACATCAAAAGACAAGAAAACGAAATTCATAGAGTGTAAAACATCTTGTCAGATTAACCAAAGAACTTTCCTTTCTTTTTTTTTTTTTTTCTTTTAACAATATGGGAGAAGTTGAGTATTGCCAATTTTTTGAAGGAAGTAACCTGGTTACCTCATCAAATTTAGTAGATAGTTTCCTAAAAACATTAGTTAGGGTGGAAAAGGAAAATAGCTGCAATTTTTTTAAAAACTAAAATAGAATATTAATGATGAAAAATTTTTTACATAATTTAATTGTTGGAATTTGTTTTTTGTGGTAATGAGAATGGTTTGGAGTGATTCAATAAGACAAAAAGTATCTTTTTAAAAACTGTAAAAAGCACATCAAATTTTCTCCTACATATTACAATTAAACTGCTTGCTAATCTTGTCCAAGAAAGGTTACATTTAGCTTAATAGTTAATACATTTATGTAAAACTGTGAAAACACATTTTTTAATATTCAAAGAATGCAAATGCATGTGTTTTAAATCAGCCAATATTAGAGTCTTGTCACAGATACTTGAAAACGTATCACTTAGGGAAAAAGTGAAAAAAAAAAACCTGATTCTCTAAGTTAATTGTATCAGAGGAAGAATGAAATAAATAACCTGTGACATCTTTGAATTACACATATTTTTAAAAAATAAAAGTTATAATAAACATTACATTCATTTATAATGCATACAAATATTTCAAAGCATTTTCAAAAGTATCCTATGGGATACTAATATTACTCCAGAGAAAAGATTAAGAAAGTGAGAATTTTATTTTACAGATGTATAAGTGCAAGACATACAAACATGAGGTTGTTTGGGATTTTTCCCCTAAAAGGATCCAAGTAGTTGTAACCAACAGAGCTCTTTCTATTAAATATTATAATTTAAGGAATCTATATGGTAAAGATTTGATTTTATAATTAAAGTAATAAAAGAAAGGAGTTTTAAAAATATATTTTAAAATATTTATCTTCTTCTATTTGCATACCACCCTTAATTTAAAGTGTTCCTTATGATTTTATAAAGCTTCACACTTACCTTCAAGTAAATCACAAAGTAATGGGTACTCTACAGTATTTTGCAAGGAGGAATCTAAAGACTCTAAGATTTTGACCGTATTTTAGGGCAGTGAAGAAATATGAAGCTTTACCAATAAAAAGTTTATTTTGTATTTTTGTTATAAATCGCACAAACATGATCAACATAACATTAAGGGCCAGAAATGGAGAGAAAATCACAACAAACTATGTTGGCTGAATACCAAGAAGTTTAAATCAAGATGCCAAAATTAGGAACAAGCAGTGAAAACTAGGACTTAAGATTAGTAAGAAAAAAAGATCTAGTATATCCTATAAGTAGTAGGAAACCTGTGCAGCCTCCTCCCCAACCACCCCAGTGAATATAAACAGCAACCTATAGTGTCATTACAAAGGCTGCCACCAAACTGTCCAATGTGCAGCCAGATATAAAGTACTTAAAGGCTAAAGTGGGAACTAGGAAGAATATCCAATTTGCTCAGAATCCAGTTTATGCTTCTCTCAGTCTGAGAAACTACAAATATTATCTATCCAGGAGGCTGAAACTTCAAGCCATTGATACAAGACCATTTAGTTGTATATGCTGAGGGCCCTAAGATGGAAATGACAAGGTAAAATAACTTCTTAGGAAAGGTAAGCATTATAGAAGAAAAGTTACAAAATATCAGAGAAAATATTACAATGTTAATGACATGCACTAAAGTCAACTAGCCCATTGATTTGTGCATGAGTCTTTAAAGTAATAGAACAATATTTCAAAGGTTTAAATATGCATGCTTAAAATTATCAAAGATAAAGGAGGGTATGACACTCATAAAGTAAGTAGAAGATACCATAAAACAGTAAAAAAAAACACATGGTCAAGTACCATGAATTGTGAGAGATAAAAAGAACTACAGTTCTTTTGCTGACTCTCAGTTGAAAATCTGTATATGACTTTGGACTCCCCAAAATTTTAACTTCTAATAGCCTACTGTTGACTGGCAGCCTTACCAATAACATAAACAGTTGATTAACACATATTTTATATGTTATATGTATCATATACTGTATTTTTACAATAAAATAAGCCAGAGAAAAGAAAATGTTAAGAAAATCATCAGAAAGAGAAAATACATTTACTGTTCATTAAGTGGAAGTGGATCATCATAAAGGTCTACATCCTCTTTGTCTTCATGTTGAGTAGGCTGAGAAGGAGGAAGAAGAGAGAATCCTTATGAGGAATCCCCATCATTAGAATATGCTCCTGATAGCTTGCTGGTCTCAGGACCATGGGAGACATGAGCAGTGGATCTGGACTTTACTTGCAGATTGAAGTCAATCCCACTGAGCCTGACGCAAATCAGCTGCCCCCCAGTCGACTCACACACATGAACAAACTCAACTGAGAACATCAAAGCCACTCTTTTGTACTCATAGATACATAGGAAAAAAGGTTTACTGTTGCCTGAGATTTAAGGATTAGGCATAATTATTCCAATGTCAGGTATCTTATACACCTTTCAGCATATCATATTTATATATTACTATGAATTTTGTACATTATTTATCTTACCTAGCAGAAGCCAACACTACAAAAGGCAGGATTTTTGTTTTGTTTCATCATAAATTGTGTGTTCCAGGGACATAGACTAATGGATGTAATATAGCAGGTTCTCAGAAAATACTTGTTTTTGTTTGTTTTTTTGTTTGTTTTTTAGATGAGTGTCTCACCATGTTGCTCAGTCTAGTCTCAAGCTCCTGGGCTCAAGCGAGCCTCACAAGTATCTGAGATCACAGGAATACACCATTGTGTCTGGCTTTTTGTTTTTTTTAATACACTGGTTAATGGGTACAAAAATACTGTTAGATACAAAGAATAAACTCTAGTGTGTGGTAGCAGAGTAGGGTAACTATAGTTAACAAAAACTTATCGTATATTTCAAACTAACTAGAAGAGTGGAATTGCAATGTTCCTAACACAGAGAAATGATAAATGTTTAATGTGCTGTACATCCCAATTACCATGATTTGATCATTGTATATTATATGCTTGTATCACAATATTACATGTGCCTCCGAAATATGTGCAACTATTATGTGTCCATAAAAATTGAAAATTATAAATTGAAAATCAAACTTGTAAGATGGATGACTAGAGATGCCTGGAATATATCCCTCACAAAAGGAAGGACCAAAACAACACATAAACAGCTAAAATTTGACTGGAGTGTTGAAAGGAGAGTGCTGGAGTACAGTGAGCCAATGGAGATGCACCTGTTACAATCTGAAGTCTAGGAAGGCATCTGGAGGCACCCGACCTCTACAGCTCTGTCTCCTCCTCCCAGATTACACCTGCCTAGAGTCAGGAGGGACTTCCCATTGCAGAGCTGATACAAAAAGAAGAAAGAAAAAGGGAAAGGAATCAAACCTTGTCATTACAGAAAATTACTCAATGACCAAAACAAAATAAAATACAGTAAGAGAGGAAGTAAGGTTGAAAGGACATACAAAATAACCAGAAAATAATCAATAAAATGACAGGAGTAAGTCGTCCTATACCAATAATAAACTTAAATGTACATAAATTAAATTCCGCATTTAAAGATAGAGACTGGCAGAATGGATAAAAAACTATATGGAGCCTAGGAGACACTCACCTCACCTATAAAGACACACAGACTGGAAGTGAAGAGGCAGAAAAACATATCCCATGCAAACAGAGAGCAAAGACAAACAGGAGTAGCTATATTTATATCAGACAAAACAGACTTCAAGTTAAAAGCTGCACAAAGAGATAAAGAGGGGATCAAATCAGCAAGAGAATTTAACAATTGTAAATATATATGCACCTAATACTGGATGGCCCAGATATATTAAGCAAACATTATTAGATCTAAAGGAAGAGATAGACTCCAATACAGTTATAGTTGGGAACTTCAACATCCCGCTCTCAGCAGTGGACAGATCATTAGACAAAAAGTAATTAACAAAGAAACATCAGACTTAATCTAATCTGCATTATAGAACAAATGGATCTAACAGACATTTACAGAATGTTTTAACCAACAGCTAAAGAATACATATACTTTTCATATGCCCATGGAGAATTTTTCAGGATTGACCACATGTTAGGACACATAACAGGTCTCAAAAATCAAAAAAGAAAAAAAAAATCAAAATCATATCAAGTATTTTATCTGACCACAGTGGAATAAAATTAAATACAAATAGCAAGAGAAACATTCAAAACCATACAAATATATGGAAATTAAACTGCATGGTCCCGAACTACCAATGTGTAAATGAAAAAATTAAGTATGAAATTCAAAATTCCTTGAAACAAATGAAAATGGAAACACAACATAACAAAACCTATGGGAAAGAGTAAAAGCAGTATTAAGAGGCAAGTTTATAGCAATAAATGCCTACATCATTACACTACAAGATTTCAAATAAACGACCAACAATGCAACCCAAGGAAGTAGAAAAACGAGAGCTAACCAAACCTAAAATGAGTAGAAGAAATAAAAAAGATAAGAGCAGAAATAAACAAAATTGAGACTTAAAAATATAAAAGATCGACCAAAAAAAGTTGATTTTCTGAAAAGATAAACAAAACCACGGAATCAAAATGCAGAACTATTTTATCACCACAAAGGAACACCCTCATGCTACTCCCCTGTAGTCTCAAAACCCCAACCCCATCATTTCCTGGTACACATTAATCTTTAAATGTATTTTGGATATGGGGGTATATGCACTGTTGTCATGCACAAAAGTGACAGTTTTATATCTATTTCTAGTTATTTATCTTCTTTTTTCCTATTTTTCCTTATTACTATAGTATCTAGAATCATCAGTATAATGTTGAACAAGAGAAGCATTTACAGTAGGCCTTTTTTTTCTTTTCAGATATTAATGGGAAGCTTTCAATAATTCACCATTAAATATAGTGCTTGCTGTAAATTCCTTGTAGATACCCCTTATTAGATTAAGGCAGATCCTTTATATTCCTATTCTGCAAATTTAAAATGAATTTACTTTATCAAATGCTTTATCAAATCCTTTTGCTAAATCTGCTGATATGGTCATACAATATTTCCTTTTTTCCCCTTAAAGTCTTCAGAGACAGTGTTAAAATTTCTAATGATATCACACTTGCATTTCTGGAATAAAATCCTGTTGCCATAATAAATTATTACTATATGTATGAATACACATGCATGCACATATCATATAATGATATTTATTGTTGCTTGAATTTGATTTACTGGCATTTTTTTAGAACGTTTGCATCTGTGTTCATAGGTGAGATTTGCTTGTAAATTTTCTTTCTTTTAATTTTCTTAAGGTTTTGGTTTCCAGATAATGCTGGCTTTATACAATAACTTGCAAAGTATTTTCTTTTTTCTATTTTTTTGGTGGGGAGGATAGGTTGGTATGGTATATCTTTCTAAGATTTTGAAGAATTTTATTGCTGAAAGTATTTTGGCCTAGGGTTTTCTTTACTGGGTTATTTTTTTTAAAATCACCTTTATTAAGGCATGATTTACTTATGATAAAATGCACCCATTTTAATTAAGCATTTTGATGACTTTTGACAAATGTATGTACTTAACCACCATGCAATTAATGTACAGAATGTTCCTATCAGTCCAAAAATGTTTCTCCCTTTCCATATGATGAATAAAAGAAGCCAGTTGCAAATATATATATACACATATATATAAAAAAAATAAGCCCATTTGTTTGAAATTCCAGGAAAGTACAAACATAACCAATCATGAGAAAAAGTCAAACACTGGTTGCTTGGGTCACAGTAGAGAAATTGACCATTATAATATTCTTAATGATGATTTCAAATTAGAAAATATCCTCAACTACCCCCTGCTAAAAAAGAACAACAAATAAAATCTAATTACATTTTCAAAGAGTAAATCTCATATTTAAATTATAGATAATTCATTGGAGATGGTTAAATTATTAGATACTAGAGTATTTAATTTGTTTCAAGCAATGTACTAGGCCCTCTTCAGCATTATCACTTTTAATTCTCAAGATGATTATACAAGATTGATATTAATAGCATGCTTTTTCCTATGATGCATTTAATAAAACAGATTCTTTAAAATAACTTTATTCGGATCATCCACCTGGTACGTTGCAGCACAGTCACTTGAACTCAGATTTTCCTGACACCTAAACCTGTGCTGTTTAACCATTATGTTTTTGCATGTTTACAGTAAAGTCATACAAAGTTATGTATTAACTCTTGATAGCTTTTATCAGCATTCTTCTTTGAGTGGGATCTGATCACAGTCAAGGGAATAGGAAGATGGTACAAGGCAAATATTTATTTCATTCTGAGACATGGCACAGGACTAGGGCCCAGATTTGGGTAGGGATCCGTAAGCTGGCTTGATGGCACACCTCACCACACTAACAGACTCTCTCTGGCTCATTCCACTCTGCCTTCTCACAACAGACACTGATTAATAACTTGATCTAATGAACAAAGCCTCTACAGAAGGAAATCATAGGTATTAATATGGAAACTCTTTTAACCTGACTCAGGCGAGTGGCTCAAGGCAGGCACCTAGGAGAGGTCCCTGGCTATGCTGATAAGTCAAAGCATATGCTTGACTTAGCAACTGAATTCATTGGAATTTAATTGCTCAGCATGATTATATTCTGACAACAAACTCATTATTGGAAGGATTGATTATTATTATGCAAACATTTCCATTATTCATTTATTGAAAACTTGGGCATACTTCCCAGACTAGAATTAAGCCCTCCACTTCTTTTCACTTCATTACCTTTTTAGTTGAATATGTTTAACTTTCCAAGGTGGTTTATTTTGACTCATGCTCTTCTTTAATATGGTTAAGCCATTGAAATCCATTCAGAAAATGGATGTTTCTTCAGATAAAAAGCAGCACTATGATGACAAATACAGCATAGGTCTGTCAGTTCTGCTCCAACAACTCAGCTCATAGTCGTTTGCTTGTTTGCTCATAGACCTTTATATGAACTGCTGTAGTATTTTGTTTCTTAAAGTAGACCCGAAAAGCAATAATTTGGTATAAGAGATTAGCTGCTAAAATGTGAGTAAAAAGGCCTTGCCATATGCATTTGTTGAGTAAATGAACAGGTGAGAGAAATGACTCTAAGTTGTCTTATTTATTTAATGTTTTAATCTTGAGATGGCATTGACCTTATTACTCCGTTTCTAAAGAGAGCAGTCTCTGCCTTCAAGCAAACATCAATGAATATCTTCAAACAAAATTCCATTAAACTCTCATGAATATTTAATACCATTTTACATTTTCATGAGTATACGAAGAATAGTTTTCTTTTGCCAATAAACTTCTTATTTCAGTATTATTCATTCCAAACAGTAAGTTCACAGTGCAAGTTTCAGGTATTGTAGTTCAAGAGTAAGGTTGCTCTCCACTATTCCACATATCAGTTTGTTTTTTCTGCACCTGTGGATTCAAGATGAAATTTCTGGGGTCTAAAATTGTTGGGGTTTGAGTAACACTGTAGACTCAGAGATTATCAAATCTTTCTTTATCTTGCATCTACTCTGTATTATCATTTTCAAAGAATCATTACTTCTTCAATATGTCTGGTTGGTGACTTTGAAACTTGAGTCTAAGAAATATTTCAGATTTCAATGACATTTGAAGCTATTTTGATAAAGTAGTCCATACCTCTTACAGGTTTACTTTTTATGGAGAATCACAAGGGCTTCTTGTTTTCAAACCAGGATTTCAAAAACAAAATACAAAATATATGAACAAGCAACATATACAGTTGTAGAGGTGAAAGCTTGATACTCCTTTGCTTCATGGAGATACATTTATGTTTATTTCAGAGAAAGCTGCAAATTGTGAAAGCTATTGAAACTAAATCTATAAAAATAGCTTGGATTCTGGCATACCTAAAACATATGGTTTCTCAGAATTTCGCTTTCTTTTCCCACAACTACTCCTAATCCTGACAGAGATGGAACATCAGAAATAAGATATATCTCAGCCTTTAAATGACGAAATTTAACAACAGTTACCAGACCTATACAAGACATATTATAGGGACCTCAGCCTATAAAATGGACTCTACAAAGGTACACACATGCTGGTGGCAAGACAGATATGGCTCATAAGAAAGAGCGAACAAGTAGGGCAGATGCACAAATGGAAGACAGCCTTTGCAAAATGACCAAAAATATGAAGCCATGATTACAAAACTTCTATGAACCACATGGGGAAAAAGTATCCACATTTAGATAAAAGTAAAATTACTGAAAAATAAAGATATTATCTTTAAAATAGTCATAGAAAAAAATACAGATCTATATGGAAATACACAATAGATTAGAGTTTGCCTGGAGTTGAAGGGGGTAGGCTTTGAGAGAATGGGGAGTGACTGCAAGTGGGTACAGGAATTTCCTTTTCAGTGGACAAAAATTGTTCTAAAATTAGAGTGTGGTAATGGTTACACAATCCTGTAAATATGCTAAAAAACATACATACTTTCACATGTTGAATTGTATGGTATGTGAATTGTGTCTCAATAAAGATTATATTAGAAACATACTGTAACAGAAATAGCAGAAGCTTAATTCACAGTGACTCAGGGATTGTTATCATAAATATACTGATACATACACACACACACACAAAGATATTTGTTTTTAATGGTTGCATTTGATAAGATAGTCACATATTAAAATAGTTGTCAGGTTTGCATCTGCACAAATATGTTTGCAGGTATTTCCATTTGACATATGAGTGTCATCTCTAAAGCCTCCATATTGCCTATCAAGGCTTACATATGTCAAAGGTGATTTAATCAAAAACAGAGGTACTAGAGCAGCAGTGATAACAATATTCAGTATTGCTGACAATGACAAAGGCCTTTGATGTTAAAGTAAGGGGGTGAAAGACAATTCATCTGAATCAAATGAAGACATACACATTCTATAGCAAAACACAATGAGATAAGAATGGGTAGGAGGAAATATTAAAGTGTGTAAGAGAAGGGATGAAAGAAGTAAAGATTGGACAAAGAGAGAAGGTCACCTTCTACTAGCATGGCACCAATATGTCATTACATGGTAGCAGTGTCAAGGATAGGTGAAACACTTCCAACACCTACATTAAGTTGAGGCTCTGCTAAGCAAGTTGAAATGTGAAACTACAAGGTCCTTTGAGTATTGCGAGGATGTTTATGGTGCATTAGCACCATATTGTTTAGCACAGGTGTTTCAGTAATTGTGGAATACTGGGAAAATGTACAGCATTCCATTTATCTTCATCATATCCCAAGGTGATACACCAGTAGCAATTTAGCACCTGCTAGAGCTATTTGGCATCTGTGGTATTTACCGAAGTGTTTGGTCTTAAAGGTTGGAAGTGTTATTTTGAACTTCCATACATGCTGTGGAATTATCAAGCACTTGCCAATATCAAATGCCTTGTAAAACCCTCTTAGTGAAAGTTGTAAAAGCAAACTTAATAAAGAATAGTGAAAAAAATTTTATAAATGTCTCATATTAGATTATTTTTATATCCCTTCTCCCCATCAAAAAGAGCTTTTTCTCTGACCACCAGGGAGAATTATTACTATGGTATGGCTTAACAACATAAATTAAACATTTATAATGAAAGAAACAACTTGGAATATAATTGTTTTAATATTTTAATATTTTCTGCAGTAGACTTTCTAGCTGTGTCACTGACTGCAAGGCAACAAATAATGTTAGGATAAATAGTTCTAACTCCTCTACATTTCAAACCAATTTTGAAATATGAGCAAATTAGCAACTTAAATAAATTTCTCATCTGAAAAGAATACATATTATAGAGATAAATGATGATGGATTTTATATATACATTATATATATTGAGAGAGAGATACTAAATCTCTATCTTAAGTCTTGGTTACTACAGGAGCAATGTCTTTGAGAAAAATAAAATTTTAGGGTCTGGTGACTTCACTGGCAAGTTCTACAAAAAATCTAACCGTATACAAACTTTTCTAAAGAATTAATAAAAAGGCCTTGTTAAAAAACCAGCAAGGACCAGTGCAAGAAATGGAAATCCCAAGGCAAATAATCTTAAATGTAGTTGCAAAATGATAACTAAAATATTATTAAATCAAATCTAAAGTATATAAAAAGGATAAAAATCATTTGTAGGGTTGGTTTATACTAAGAACATAAGATTATTTAAACCATATAAAATCAATATATGAAAGTTGCCATATTCATAGCATAAAATGAAAACTGTAAGTGAAAAATCGGAAGAAAAACTGCATAGATGCAAAAGAAGCAGTTTCAGTGATATATCTTTCACTCACAATTTATAAAGTAAAGCATTAGCGAATTAGAGATTTTTTTCTTTGCTTGTTTTTCCTCTGCTGTGCTACTTATTTTTTATTAGTCCCTTTGATTAACTTATGAGCTTTAATCTGTTTTGTACAGAGACATGATATTATACTTTAAAAGAAAACAGATGTGCTTATTTTCATTTGGCATTTATTTCTAAAAATGTTTGTTTTAATAATCTTTTATATTACTACTTATTTAAATTTTCATTTATTAATTTATTTTATTTCAGGATATTATGAGAGTACAAACATTTTGATTACAAGTAATGCCTTTGCCTCGCCAAGCCAGGGCTAGAGGTGGGCCCTTCCCCCGTACAGTGCCCGCTGCATCCATTAGTTGTGAGTTTACCCACCCCCACTCACCCACCTGACCGACACCCAATGAATATTATTACCATGTGAGCACCCTAATGTTGATCAGTTAGTACCAGTTTGATGGTGAGTACATGTGGTGTTTATTTTTCCATTATTGTGATACCTCACTTTGAAGGATGGGCTCAAGCTCTATCCAGGATAATATAAGACATGCTAGATCACCACTGTTTCTTATAGTTGAGTAGTATTCCATAGTATACATATACCACATTCTATTAATCCACTCATGTATTCATGGGCACTTGGGTTGTTTCCACATCTTTGCAATTGTGAATTGTGCTGCGATAAACATTTGAATGCAGATGTCTTCATTATACAAGGTCCTTTTTCCTTTGGGTAGATGCCCGTTAGTGGGATTGCTGGGTCAAATGGTATTTCTATTTTTAGCTCTTTGAGGTATCTTCAAATTATTTTCCACAGGGTTGAACTAGTTTGCAGTCCCACCAGCAGTGTAAGAGTGTTCGTATCTCTCCACATCCATGCCAGGATTTGTTGTTTTGGGACATTTTCGGTAAAGGCCATTCTCACTGGAGTTAGGTGATATCTCATTTTGTTTTTGATTTTCATTTCCCTAATGATTAGAGATGTTAAGCTTTTTTGTTTGTTTGTTTAATGTGTTTGCTGGCCATTATTCTGTCTTCTTTTGAAATGTTTCTGTTCATGCCCTTTGCCTATTTATTGATGGGGTGGTTTGATCTTTTCCTGTTGATTTTCTTAAGTTCTGTATAGACTCTTATTATCAGCCCTTTATCCGATGTTTAGAAAGCAAATATTTTCTCCCATTCTTTAGGCTGTCTATTTGCTCTAATGACAGTTTCCTTGGCTGTGCAGAAGCTTTTAATTTGTTCAGGTCCCATTTGTTTATTTTTGTTGCTGCTGTCATTCCTTTGGGGGTCATCTTCATAAATTTTTTTCCTAGGCCAATGTCTGTAAGAGCTTTACTAACATTTTCTTCTAGAATTCTTAAGGTTTCCTGCCTTAGGTTTAAGTCTGTTATCCATTTTGAGTTGATTTTTGTGACAGCTGAGAGGTGAGGATCCCATTTCAATCTTCTGCACATGGTTATCCAGTTTCCCCAGCACCATTTATTGAATAGAGATTATTTTCCCCAATGTATATTTTTGCCTGCTTTGTCAGAGATTAGATGACAATATGCAGATGGTTTCATATCTGGGTTCTCAGTCCTGTTCCAAAGGTCTATATCTCTGTTCCTGTGC
>CAUYMX010003040.1:0-38647 GCA_963573855.1 Lepilemur septentrionalis | reverse complement strand
TCCAATTTCAGATAATCAAGCTCAGCTATCTGAGAGCCTATTCTTTAGCCTATGTAAAACTGAACTTGAAGCGTCTACAAGTGCTTTAATGATTTTTTTGCACTAAATTGGCTATCCATTCAATGAATATGAAGTATTTATTACTGTATGAGCCACTGTGTTGCATGCTGAAGTTATTGTAAAAAGTTAGGGAAGAGGATCTGATTTTAGCTCAGATTCCAAAAGAAAGTTCACTATGAGGAATCAAAAAAAAAAAAAAAAAAAAAACTGTATAGAAAGCCCTGAGGAGTACTGAGACAACTGCAGCACTGGGCTCAGGTAAGAGAGAGACCAGCTGCAAGGCTGCATAGCCTTTCAAGGGGTGAACATTTAAGTTTAGATTCGTGGTTTCAAATCTTGACCATGCATCAGAACCCCTAGAGGGCTTGTTTAAACAGATGGCTGGGCTTCACCCCCAGAATTTCTGACTGTGGTTTGGGGATTCACTTTGAGAACCACTTTTCCATAAAAATTGCTAGTAAAAAGAAAGAAATTAAAGACATTGGAAAATACGTTAAGGTAAGCATAACAATATGAGGCAAGTTCAAGAGATAGAAACAGAGACAACTCCCAGAGGGGAGAGAGTTCAGGCCAGAGGCTGTCACTTGCCCACACATCCTCAACCTCGTTAGAAAATCCTTTAATGAGAGAAATCAGAGACTGACACCTGACTCTCGTCTGTCCTTGTGGCATATTTTGTATATGCACACTTATTAATATAATGTGTGTTTTGCTTTTGCTGCTTTGGCAGATACTTGAACGGTTCATATCCGTTCTTCTCATTCAAGACAGCCAGCCTTTGCCGCCTACTTCCCTCCTGGTGGTAGTGATGGGTTTTGCATCTCAGGGCCAGAACAAGTTGCCAGGTGCCTGGGAGACAACTTCACTGGCAAGATTTCTATTTAAGAGTTCAGACCTTTTTAGAGGTAATTAAGATTAAATGAAGTCATACGAGTGGGCTTTGATCGGATAGAACTGGTGTCCTTAAAAGACGAGGAAGAGAGATCAGGGACGCGCGTGTGCGTAGGGAAGGCCACGTGAGACATGGCGGGAAGGCAGCACTCTACGAGCCAAGGGGAGAGGCCTCAGGTGAAACCAAGCCTGCGGGCACCTTGATCTAGGACTTCAGCTTCCAGAACTGTGAGAAAATGAATTTCTGTTGTTTAAGCCATGTAGACTGTGGTATTAAATACTTTGTTATGGTGGCCGGAACAGAATTACACAGGGTCCAGCCAAGGTGAGAGGGCAGCTTCCTGAAGCTGGTGATGAAGACAGGTTGAGAAGGGGGTTCTGCCAGTGGAGACTTGTCCAGCTCGTCATCCAGCAGGTGACAGGACTTCTAAAGAGGTGAAGTGTCCTGGGAAATGAGCGGTCACAGGAGACTGACCCATAGGCTAGAATGAGTGCTTCCATGGACCAGACACTCCAGACCTGCCTCCTTTTTCCTGATGATTCATAAGCCCCAAAGGTTCTGGCACCATCCTACAGAGAAGAAGCCATCCCCCAAACACACTGTAGGTCGAATGTCTCAACATTTTAACCAGCGGGGGTTTGGAGCAGACTGGATCTGATTTCTTAAAAATAATATGCCACTTCTTGCCCTGAAGTTGTGAAGCAAATTTACGTCTACTACACAATGTAGAAGTAAATAATAGGCTGAGCTTATAATACTTTTTAAAACTTTCCATTATGGAAAAAAAATTAGTATGTACAAAAATAATAGAAAGAATGGACCCTTATGTATATCCAACACCCTGCTTCAACTATTACCAACTTACAGCCATCTTTGTAATCTACTCTCCCACCCCACTTAACTCATGGATTATTTTGAAACAGTTCCCAGGCACTACAGCATTCTATCCATAATACTTCAGTGTCCATTTCTAAATCCACTACCACTATCACACCTAAAAAACCTAACAAAAATTCCTTAGTTTCATCAAATACTCATTCAGTATTCAAATGTCCCTGTCTCCTAAGTGTTTTTTTTCCACAATGTTTGAATCAAGATCTAAATAAGTTTAACATACTGTAAATGGTTGATACCTCTTGCTTTTTTTTTTTTTTTTTTTTAAGTCAGAATGGTCCCAGATTTAGCCAGAAGCAGCCTCCTCAGCTGGCTCCTGAGTGTTTTTGCCATGACAGCAGTAGACTTTAACAGTTCTTTTGTTTTGTGGTATGATAAGTACCAAGATCATTTGTTCATTTCCCACCCACTGTAGCCCTGGAATCAGCCATTTCCCTGGGACTTGGGTTTTTTTTTTTTAATGGGAAATGGTATTTTGTGACCACAATGTGGTGCTAGAATTGCTCAATGCTACAAAGTTGGTCATTTTTCTCAGTATTTTCAATGTAAAAATTTTTTTTAATGGTAGAAAATTCATCATGAATTTGTACTGAAATTCAGGACGATGGAATTTTTCTTTAACCTCTTAAAGCCTCATCATCTGGATCATCTATGTCTCTTTTTTCCCATCCTAAAGGTTGCCGTTTAGCAATTTAAGGTTTGTTTTGGGTTGAGGTTTGTTTTGTGTTTGTTTTTCTTTTGTCCTTAGAGTGGTTATTCCACCGGCTTGGTATTTCATTTTGCTTTAAATTTCTAGAGATGCCTTTTTAAATTTAGCTTTGTTTTATAATTATATAAGATACTGCCTTGTTCTGAAGTCAAATCTACAAAACATCTAGTCAGAGAATTCAGGCTTCCTTCCCTCCAGCAGTGTCCTCCCTACCTTTGTAACTATTTTTATTCTTTGTTTATCCTTCCATTTAAACAAGTATAAACAAATGTGTTTGCATATTTGTATTCACCGCTTGCTGACCGCATGGTTAAAATATGAATCATGGTTTGCGTAATTAAAAAACCATGGTGTTTCAGAGTGGCATGTTTTCTTCAGAAAAAGGTTTCTTTATCTTATCTTCCAAATCTGCCAGCCTTTTGCTGATATCACCTATAAAATGCAATCTATTTTTCTTTGCAACATCCCCTGTAGATGACTTCAGCTTCCTACTCTAGCCTGGATCGGTTGCTGTCTAGGACTGCTGGCCAGATCTCATTCTGGGCCTTCACTCATCACTACTCCTTCCCCTACCTGGGTTAGATTTGAAATGCTTTCTGGATTTCACTTCCTTCTCTTTTTGTTTTCCTTCCTTATTTTCTTGAAGCACATCCTTGAGTAACTTCCTCAGAAAGGGTTATGTGGTTTCAGAAGAACTGGAGTATTAAAAAAAATAATAATAATTTTTTAAAGGGTTATGTGAGAGGAAAATGTTAGGTCCTGTCTTTCTGAAAATGTCTACATTCATTCCATCTCTCATAACTGATAGTTTGCCTGGGAATAGGGACTTATGATAGTAACGTAAGTTTCCCTCAGAATTGTGAAGCTATTGTTTTACTGTCTTCTATAATTTGACTGTTGCTGATATGAGGACGTGTACCAGAATGACTCTCATTGCTTGATAAGTGGAAGTTTCCCCTCTGAAAGCTTCTAGTATTTTTCTTTTGTCTTTGGTTTTCTGAATGCTTTCATTTCATTTTGGATTCATTTATTGGATTTTTTTTTTTCAATTATCCTCGTTGACATTTAGTAGCTGCTTTCAGCTGCTTTCTGAACTTTGGTGATCTAATATTTTGTTCACTCCTTTCACTAATTCTGACATTGCAGGATCCCCTATTAGTTGGATATTCTGCATGGTGGGTAGACTCTGTCTCATTTTTTTCTTTATCTTTTTTATTAAAGTTTATGACATTGTCTTTCTGCTTATTAACTGAAAAATCTTGACTTTGACTTACAGCCCGTTTACTGATTTGTTTTTTCATTTTGGCAATCAAAGTTTTATTTTTTTAAGCTCAGGTAAAGGCATCAGGTGGTAATAGAATCACATGTTCCAGACCAATGAGAACAATTTAAATGCTGTTAAAACACACGCGCGCACACACACACACACACACACACACACACACACCCCTTATTCGAAAGCATTGGAGAGCAATTCATGCAAATAGGACTTAAAGGGCCATGATGCTAGAGAGGATGGGTACAAAAGTGAGCCAATATTCTGTAGTGCTTTTGTCCTTGAGAGGTTTGCCAAATAGCAGAAAATAGCAGCTAATAGGCTGGGAACTTTCAGCAGTCTCATAGTAACTGAGGGGACAAAATGTAGATGTCAAGTCTACCAGGGAAGCCAAGACTTAAAAGTCTAAGAGCTCAGGGAAAGACAAGCCAATTGAGGTGAACCAAAGCTTTGTTCCACATTTTTCCTCAGACAGTTGCTGATGCATAAGCAGTGTAGGCTTAAGAAGCTGGAGAATGAGGCTGAGCTTTTGGTAGTCTCTTAAGTCTGGGAAAGCAGAACAGTAGCCCACTAAGAAGGAGAGCTGTGGCGAACACCCCAGGCTTCCTATTAGTATCATGAACAGGGTGCACCCTAGGATTGAGGGCAAACCAGCAAAAGACTGGCCCACCCCCCAAATTAAAACCCAACTTTGAATCAGTTGACTCTCAGGCTGTGTAAGGTGATCCAACCCTACCCTAACTGCCTGCCAGAAGGCAAGATAGGTTCTCTGTTGAAGAAGATAACATTAGTGAACCTTAAGTTTTGTCTATAATTTTTCATACACAATGTCCAGCATGCAATAAAATATTATCAGGCATCCCAAGAAATGGAAAAAATAAGCCAGTACAAAAATATTGTAGAAAGAAACCTGTAGATGATGCAGATATTGGAGTTACATTGGATCATTTAATGAAATGTTCAAAAAAAAAAATGAAAAGATTGAAAATTTCTGCAGAGAACTGAAATCAATTAAATAGAATCAAATGGAAATTTAATAATAGAAACGACTGTTAAAAACTTCATGGATGTGAAAAACAACCCACAGAATGGAAGAAAATACTTGCAAATAAGGGGTTTATCTTATCTGATATGGGATTATTATCCAGACTATACAAAGAATTCTTACTCATCTACAGAAAACAAACAACCCAACTAAAAGATGGGCCATGGACTTGAATAGATACTTCTGCAGCTAAGCTACATCAATGGCCAAAAAACACAGGAAAAGATGTTTGACATCACTAATCATTAGGGAAATGAAAGTCAAAGCCACAATGAAATACCACTTTGAACTCAATAGGATGGCCATTATTAAAACAAACGAAACAGAAAATAACACATTTTGGCAAGGATATGGAGAAATTGGAACACTCGTGCCCTGTTGATGGGAATGTAAAACAGTTCAGCCACTAAAGAAAATAGTACGGTGGTTCTTTTAAAAATTAAGCAGATAATTAGCATATGATCCAGCAATTCCACTTCTGGGTATATCCCAAAAGGACCGAAAGCAAGATCTCCAAGAGGTATGTGTACACCCATGTTCTTGGAAGCATTATTCACAATAGCCAAAAGGTAGAAGCAACCCAAGTGTCTATCAACAGATGAATGAATAAAAAAAAATGTAATTTACCCATACAATGGAATATTATTCAGCCTTAAAAAGGAATGAAATTCTGGCACATGTTACAACATGGATGAATCTTAAGGACATTATATTAAGTTAAATAAGCCAGTTACAAAAAGACAATAATGTATGATTTCACTTATACCCAATGTAGTCAAATTCATAGAGGCAGAAAGTGGAGTGATGGCTGTCAGGAGCTGGGGGAGGAGAGAATGGAGAGTTGTCTAATGGTTATAGCATTTTTAGTTTTAGAACATGAAAAGAGTTCTGGAGGTTGGTTGCACAACGATGTGAAAGTACTTAACACTATTGAACACACAAAAATGTTTAAGATTATATATAAAAATGTTATTTTTATTTTAAAAATAAAATAACTACAAATAAAAAATTTAAAAAGCCAACCCCACAGATGGGGTTAACAGCAGGTTAGATACAGCAAAGTAGAGGATTAGTGAGCTGGAATATAGGGCAATAGAAAATATCCAAAATGAATCACAGAAATGAAGAGTGGAAAATACAGAAAAGAGCATAAAGGACATATGGGACATACTCCAAAAATGTAACATTTGTGGAAACTGAAGTCCCAGAAGAGAAGGAAAATGTAAATGGGGCAGAAGCTATATTTGAAGAGATTTCAGGCAATGATTTTTCTAAATTAATAAAAGACATTGAGCGACAAATTCAAGAAGTTATTTAATCCCCATGTAGGAGGATAAACAAGGAAGAACACATTGGAACATCACTAAAAACTTGCTGAAAATCAGATAAAGAAAAATCTTGAAAGTAGCTAGAATAAAAAGATAAATTATAGTCTGTTCTCCGTATCCACTGATTCTACGTGCTAAAATGTATTTGTAACTTGGAAATCAATACTTGTGGCGCTTTCACAGTCATTCACAGACATGTACAAAGCAGTAAAAAATTTGAATTGCCTGACACCCCTGAACCCCTTGGACCATTGATCTTTTTGCTGTATACAGTTTTGCCTTTTCCAGAATGTCATAGACTTGAAATCATACAAGTTGTAGTCTTTTCAGAGTGGCTTCTTTTTCTTAGCAATTTCAGGTTCCTCCATGTCTTTTTGTGGATCGATAGCTCGTTTCTTCTCATCTGTAGTCAGACACATTACCCATTGTGTCACTGGCCCCTCACAGCTCATTTCTTTTTATTGATGAATAATATTCCATTGTATGGATGTACCTCCAATTCTTTATCCATTCCTCTCTTGAAGGACAATTGGGTTGTTTCCAATTTTTGGTAATTATGAATAAAGCAGCTTTGAACATTTGTGTGTGGATTTTTGTATGGACATACGTTTTTCAACTCATTTAAGTAAATACCAAGGAGTGCGATTGCTGGATTGTATGGTAAGAGTATGTTTAGTTTTATTTTAAAAAAAGAAAAAGAAAAAAAAAAACCCACCGAACTATTTTCCAAAGTGGGGACACCATTTTGCATTCTCACCAACAATGAATGAAAGTTTCTGTTGCTCCACATCCTCATCAGCATTTGGTCTTGTCAAAGTTTTGGATTTTAGCCATTTTAATAGATGTGTGGTAGTATCTCGTTGTTAATAGTATTGTGCTTTTAATTTGGGGTTCCACATATTTCTGTATGTGAAAATGTGATTAATAATTGTGTGTTTATCTTATAAGCTGCAACCTTTTTTTTTTTTTTTTTTTAAATCTTGCAACCTTTCTGCACTCACTACTTCCAGGAAGTTTTAATGTAGATTCATTGTGGTTTCTATGTAAACCACTATGCCACTGCGAATAGGGACAGTTTTATTTGTTCCTTTTGAATCTGTATGCCTTTTATTTCTTTTTACAGCCTTATTGCAGAGGTTAGAATTTTACTACTATGTTGAATAAGAGAAGCGAGAGTGGATATCCTGCCTTACCGCTAATCTTAGGGGAAAGCATTCAGCCTTTCACCATTAAGTGTGATACTGTTAGTAGTGTGTTTTGTAGATATTCTTCATCAAGTTTAATTAGTTTTTCTCTATTCTTATCTTACTGAAAATTTTTATCACAAGGGGGTATTGCTAAAACAATGTTTAGAAAAAAATTGTATAATATTAATGCTTATATTAGAAAAAAATTTCCTCCACTCAGTTGAACTAGAAGTATTACAGAAAATTAAACTCAAAGCATGCAAAAGGAAAGAAATAATGATAGAAACAAATCAGTGAAATGGAAACCAGAAAAAGAATAGGAAAAAGTAAAATAAACAGCTGCTTTCTTGGGAAAAAATTAATAAAACTGATAGACTTCTAGCTGCACTGACCAAGAAAAAAAGAGAGAAGACACAAATTTCCAATATCAAGAAATGGAGAGGGGATATCAATACAGACCTTATGGACATTAGAAGCGTAGTAAGGGAGTCCTAGAAACAAAATATATGACCATAAATTTGACAGCTTAGATGAGGTGGACTAATTGTTTGAAAGACAAAAACTACCAATAGGCAGGAAGGAATATAACCCAAATTGTCCTACATCCACTAAATAAATTGAATTTTTAGTTAAAAACCTTCCCACAAACCAGAACAACCATTAAGAAAACTATACAAAACAATACCCTCAAAACACTATAAGTAAGTCAAGAAAGATAGAATTCTAAAAAACAAACAAACAAAAAACCTGTAACCCACATAAAGATAAAAGAGAAACAGCAATGAGAAACAGGGAACACAAACACCGAGTAGAGTAATAAAATGGCAAACAAAGGCCCTAACGTCAATGACTACCTTATATATAAATCATCTTGTTGCACCAATTAAAAGAGAGGGATTGGTAGAGTGAATAAAAAACCATGACCCAACTACAGTTGACAAACTGTGTGGGTCCACATGTATATAGAGTTTTTTCAATGAAAGTTACACCAAATATGCCTCCCTCTCTCCTGCCTCTGCTTCCACCTCCTTCACTTATTCTACCTCTGCCATTTTCTTCTCTGTAGCTTACTTTATTATAAGAATACAGCATATACTACACATAGCCTACAAAATATGTGTTCATCAACTGTGTAGGTTATCAGTAAGGCTTTGGTCAACCATAAGCTATTAGAAGTTATAATAAGGTTTGGGGAAGTCAAATGTTACATGTGATTTTCAGCTGTGTGGGGCTTGGCGTCCTTAACCCACACATTGTTCAAGGGCCAACTGTATGTGCTGTTTTAAAGAACACTTTAAATGCAATGAAAGTGGCAGGTTGAAAGTAAAAGAATGGAAAAAGATATACATGGAAATATTAATAAAAATAAAGAAGGATGAATTAGCATCAGATAAAATAGGCTTCAGAGCAGAGTTACTAGGGACAAAGATTAAGCACATTACATGATACATGGATCAACCCACCTGGAAGACAAATGATCCTAATCATGTATATGCACTGAAAATCTAGAGCCTCAAAATACCTGAAGCAAAATACTAGAGCTAAGACAAGTGGAGAAATAGACAAATCCACAATTATAGTTGGCAATTTCAGCACCCCCACCTCAAAAATCAGTATAACTAATATCAATTAGTTAATCAAGAAGGATTTACAATAAACATCATCAATCAGTAAGAGCTAATCAATATGTATAAAACACTCCACCCAATAACACACAATCTTATCAAATGCCCACAGAACATTCACCAAGATAGATTATATCCTGGACTGTAAAATTAATTTCAACAAATTTAAAAGAAATCATACAGAGTATGTTTTCTGACCATGATAAAATCAAACTAGAATCAATAACAGAAAAGAATAGAAAAATCTCAAAACATTTGGAAATTAAAACACTTCTAAATAATCCAGTAGCCCAAGATGGAGTCTCACAGAATTTAAAAAAAAAAAAAAATACATTGAGCAAAATCAAAATGAACATACAAAACATCTAAATCTGTGGAGCACAGTTAATGCAGTGCTGGGAGAGAAACCTGTAGCACTAAATAATTACATTGATAAGGAACAAAGATTTCAAATCAATGGTCTAAGTTGCTACCTCAAGAAACTATAAATAGAAGAACAAAGTAAACCCAAAGCAAGAGAAGAAAGAGAATAATAAAAATAAGACAAGAAATCAATGACATTGAAAACAGGAAAACAATAAGGAAAACAATGCAGTAAAACTGGTTCTTTGGAAAGATCAATAACATTGACATGCCTTCAGCAAAACTGACCAAAAAAAGGTAACACAAGTTACCAGTATCAAAAATAAACTGGGTGGAGTGCACCCATGTCCCAGCTACTCGGGAGGCTGAGGCAGGAGGATTGCTTGAGTCCAGGAGTTTGAGGTTGCTGTGAGCTGTGATGACTCAGACTGCACTCTAGCCTGGGAAGCAGAGGGAGAGCCTGTGTCATAAATAAATAAATGGATATCGCTATAGGCCAAGCAGTGAATAACATGATGAAAAGGGAATACCAAGAAAAACTCTACACATATTAATTCAACATTTTACATAAAGTGGACCAATTCCTTTAAAAACACAAATTACTAAAATGTCACCATGTCAGGAATAGATCATTTGAACAGCCTTATAACTAAATGAAATTGGATTCATCATTTGAAATTTTCTAGAACTAAGAAATGAGATCAGCAAGGTCACAGCATATAGGATCAACACACAAAAGTCAAATGTATCTCCATACATTAGCAATGAACATATGGAATCCAAAATAAAAGCAATACCATCTACAATCTGTCAAAAAATAGAAATATTTAGGTACAAATCTGATAATTCCTTTAGAGAATTTGTATGCTGAAAACTATCAAGTGCTAATGCAAGAAATCAAGGTCTCAATGGAGAGATATACCATGTTCATGACTTAGCATCAGTGTAGTAAAGATGTCAGTTCTCCTCAAATTTACTTTTAGGTTTAATGCATTGCATCAAAATCTCAAGATGTTTTTGTGGATATAGACAAGCTTGTTATAAAATGTATATGGAAAGGCAAAGGACCTAGAACAGGTAAAAACAGTTTTGGGAGAAAAAAGTATAAAGTGGAAAGTATCACTGTACCTAATTTTAAGAGTTTGTATGTAGCTATAGTCATCAAGACAGTGTGGTGTTGACAGGAACAGATCCGTGGAACAGGATAGAGAACCTAGAAATCGAAGAACACAATTATAATCATCCAACCCGTTTCTGACAATGTGCAAAGGCAATGCAATGGAGGAAAAATAGCCTTTTTCAACAAATGGTGCTGGAGAAACTGGGGATTCATAGGTCAAAACAAACTCAACCACACTTCTTATACAAAATTTAACTTAAAATGCATTGTAAATGTGTATGTTAAACATAATACTTTTAGAAGAAAACATGGGAGAAAATCTGGGACCTAGGGCTAGATGAAGAGTTCTTAGACATAACACCAAAAGCATGATCCATTAAAAAAAATTGATAAGTTGAACTTCATCAACACTAAAAACTTTTACTCTTCAAGGGACCTTCTTAAGGGAATACACGCTTCAGAATGGGAGATAATATTTTTAAACCATACATCAGACACAGAACTCATATCTAGAATACATAAAAGAGCAGAAAACACCGATTATCCAATTAGAAAATGGGCAAAAGACATGAAGAGTCATTTCACCAAAGATAAATGGATATCAAATAAGCACATGAAATGATGGTCAGTATCTTCAGCCACTAGGAAACACAAATTAAAACCACACCGAGATATCGCTACACATCTGTTAGGACAAAAATACAAAATAATGACAATATCAAGTGCTGGTGAAAATATGGAGACACTGATGTCTCATATAGTACTGGTAGGAATGTAAAGTGGCTATATCCACTCTGGAAAATAGTTTGGCAATTTCTTAAGAAAACATACACACACAAACAAACCCAAAGCATACAGTTACCGTATGACTCAACACTTGAGCTTCTAGGCATTTATCCCAGAGAAATAAAAACTTAGGTCCACACATACACACACACAAAAACCCATATGTGACTATTCATAGGAGATTTATAATAGCCCCAAATAGAAAACAACCCGGATGTCCTTCAGTGGGTGAATTGTTGAACTGCGGTGCGGACCACGGAGTGCTCATCAACAATGAAAAGGAAGACTTTATTGACGCATGCAACAACGGGTATGGATCGCAGGGACATTGCACCAAGCGAAAAAAAGCTAGTCTCAAAAGATTACATACTGTATGATTTCATTTGTCTAACAACTCAGAAATGACAAAATTCTATAAATAGAAATCAGAACAGTGTGAGCCAGGGTCTTGAGGGATGTGGAGGGATGGGGGTGTGACCAGAAAGGGGCATGAGGCATCTCTGGCGCTGGCACAGTTCTTGTTTCTTGATTGTCGTGGTGGTTACATGAATCTACACGTGTAACAAAACTCACAGAACTATATACACACACACCCCACGCACAAGTAAGTGCACGTGAAACTACAAAATCTCTGTAAATTCTGTGGATTGTACCAATGTCAGTTTCCCGGTTTGGTATTGTGTTATAATTAGATGAGATGTTACCTTAAAAAAACTGACATGATGAGTACAGAGGACCCCTCTACTATTTTTGCAACTTCCTGTGAATCTATAATTATTTCAAAATAGAAAGTAGTTAAAAATAAATTATATTTCTATTCAGCAGCAAAAATTACAAACTGAAAAAATGTATACTATTTACAACAGCTTTAAAAAATCAAAGTTGTAGCCGGGCGCGGTAGCTCACGCCTGTAATCCTAGCACTCTGGGAGGCTGAGGCAGGCGGATGGCTCAAGGTCAGGAGTTCAAAACCAGCCTGAGCAAGAGTGAGACCCCGTCTCTACTATAAATAGAAAGAAATAAATTAATTGGCCAACTAAAGATATATATAGAAAAACTTAGCCGGGCATGGTGGCGCATGCCTGTAGTCCCAGCCACTTGGGAGGCTGAGGCAGAAGGATTGCTTGAGCCCAGGAGTTTGAGGTTGCTGTGAGCTAGGCTGACGCCAGGCACTCACTCTAGCCTGGGCAACAGAGTGAGACTCTGTCTCAAAAAAAAAACAAAGTTGGTGAGAGGGAAGCAAGAGAAGGCTGAAGTCAAATCTAATGCCTGAGAGGATGAGGGTAGAGCTGTGTCCAAGGCAAGTATGCTTTCCACTCTCAAGCTCCATGACTATGATTTTTTTTTTCAGCTAGAGTAAGTGCACCCTGTCAATAGTAATTTATTCAGGATTGATTGAAAGTTTGCTAAGATACACTTAGAGAAGAAAACTCAGAGCCCAGAAAGGGAGATTACTCTACATATAGACATCTCTAGGATCTTGAGACTTGAAGGTGCTATTTGCAGTTTTGGAATGAGAGGGTGAATATTAATTGGTTTCTACTTTTTGTTCATTAAGAGGTTGATAAGAAAATAATAGTTGGTCAAATGGACTTATCTATGATTCAATTAACTCAATGTAGAACATTTGTGAGGATTTAGGTTCCTATGGCCAAAACTACTTAAGGTAGTTGGTGGTTGAAGGTGATGAAGGAGGGAAGGACAGGGTGGAGAATAAAATGAAAACAAAACAAAACAAAACAAAACAAAGCAGTCATTTTAAAGGAAAAAAAATGCCATCAATGTAACTCATCTCATTGAGAAAGTTAGCAAAGGTCCTTTCTGGAAAACCCTTGTGCAAGATAATGTATGATCTGTGGCTAGATCAATTGATCAACTGTGTCTCCAGGTTTGCCATGCAGTTACCTTGAGAAAACTACTGACTGATTTCTCAACCAAAGCTTTAGAAAATTCCTTGTCACTACTATTGAATCCAGGAAATGACTGCATTCATTGCTACATTCAGAAATAAGAACATGTGACTTGGCCACATCGTGCAGGTCACTCCATATGCATGTGAGGAGATACTGTATTTATACTTAACAAAATGATGAATGTGACAAGATTTTTATATTTGACTTATTTTCAAAGAAACACTTATTAAGGATTAGCAGTGGAGATATGTAGAACAGTATTTCCTAGCAGAAATATTTTATTTAGCAAAGTGATAGCAGTCAGTTTTCTGATATCTTGAATCTTTCTCTCCCCCCCAATAAACACACACACACACACACACATACACACAAGCTGGGTGGTGGTGGAAGAAATAAAAAGCACCTGTTTCTTAAGAGCTTAACCTTTGAACTTTACCTCCCCTGACTCTCCTCATCAGTACCTTTTCTTATTGCCACATTATGAATTGCCTGTTTTTAAGATTTATCATAAAGCTATGTCATCAGGACAATGCAGTGTGGTTATAGATACTGACAAATACATCATAGAAATGAAACAGAGAGTCCATTAATAGAAGCGCACGCGCACACACACACGGAGAAATGATTTCTAACAAAGGCTCAAAAGGCAATGGAGACAAGATAGTTTTTGCAACAAATAATGTTGTAACAGTTGAACTTCCATATGCAAAATAAAAGCACACACATACAAACTTTGATTTATATTTCATGCCATCTATACAAATGATCTCAAAAGGATTATAGAACTAAATGTAGAACCTAAAAAATCAAACTTCTAGAAGAAAACATAAGAGAAAACTTTGGTGATTCTGGATTAGGCAAAGCTTTCTTAGATATGACCAAAAGCACAATCCATAAAAGAAAACATGGATAAATTATCAAAGTTAAAAATCTTCCACCATTCCAAAGACATTGAAGAGAATGAAAAGACAAGGCACAGAAAATATTTGCAAGGGTTATATCTAATAAAGGAATTGTATCCAAGATACATAAAGAACTCTTAAACTGCAATAGTAAGAAAACAAACAACACAATTAAAAAATGACCAAGAGATTTAAAAAGATGCTTCACCAAAGAAGATATATGGGTGGCAAATAAGCACACAAAAAGATGGTCAACATTGGCCAGGCGCGGTGGCTCACGCCTGTAATCCTAGCACTCTGGGAGGCCGAGGCGGGCGGATCGCTCAAGGTCAGGAGTTCGAAACCAGCCTGAGCAAGAGTGAGACCCTGTCTCTACTATAAATAGAAAGAAAGAAATTAATTGACCAACTAAAGATATATACAGAAAAAATTAGCCAGGCATGGTGGCACACGCCTGTAGTCCCAGCTACTTGGGAGGCTGAGGCAGAAGGATCACTTGAGCCCAGGAGTTTGAGGTTGCTGTGAGCTAAGCTGACACCATGGCACTCACTCTAGCCCAGGCAACAGAGTGAGACTCTGTCTCAAAAAAAAAAAAAAAACAAAAACAAAAACCCAACCTCAATAAGAAAACAAATACCTGAATTACAAAAAAAAAAATATGCCAAAAAAATGAATAGAAAATATATGGGTGGCAAATAAACACATAAAAATATTGTTAGTCATTACTCATTAGGGAAATGCAAACTAAAACTGCAATGAAATACCACTTCACACCCACTGGGATGACTATAATAAAAAAAAAAAACAGAAAATAAGTATTGTGAGGATGTAGAAAAATCAGAACCCTCTTACGTTGCTGGTGGAGATGTGAAATGGTGCAGCCACTTTGGAAAACAACCTTGCAGTACATAAAACAATTAGGTATAGAGTTACCATATGATCCAGCAATTTTATTTCTAGATATATACTTAATAGTAAGAAATAGGTGTCTGGGGGCCAGGCGCTGTGGCTCACGCCTGTAATCCTAGCACTCTGGGAGGCTGAGGCGGGCGGATTGCTCAAGGTCAGGAGTTCAAAACCAGCCTGAGCAAGAGTGAGACCCCGTCTCTACTAAAAATAGAAAGAAATTAATTGGACAACTAAAAATATAGAAAATATTAGCCGGGCATGGTGGCACATGCCTGTAGTCCCAGCTACTCGGGAGGCTGAGGCAGAAGGATCGCTTGAGCCCAGGAGTTTGAGGTTGCTGTGAGCTAGGCTGATGCCACAGCACTCACTCTAGCCCGGGCAAGGGAGTGAGACTCTGTCTCAAAAAAAAAAAAAAGAAAGAAATAGGTGTCCATGTAAAAACTTGTACACAAATGTGCATAACATTATTCATAATCGCCAAAAAGTGAGAACCACCCAACCCAGATGTCCATCATGAATGAATGGGTAAATAAAATGTGGTATATCCAAAAATGGAATATTGTTTGGCAATCAAAAGGAATAAAGCATTATACATACTGCCACATGAATGAACCTTGAAATTATGTGAAGAAGCCAGTCACAAAAGACTGCATATTATTATATGATTCCACTAACATGAATTGTCCAGTGTAGCAAATACATAGAAACAGAAAGTAGATTTGTGATTGCCTAGGGCTGGAGGTGATGGGGAGAAATAGGTGGTGACTACTAATGGATATAGTGTTTCTTTTTTGGGTGATGAAAATGTTTTAAAATTGATTGTGGTGACGATTACACAACTTTGTGAATATACTTAAAACCATTGAATTGCTACTTTAAGAGGATACATTTTATGGTATGTGAATTACATCTAAATAAAACTGTTCTTTTTAAAAAAATACAAGATAAATAAAATAAAATATATTGCTGGTAGAACTGGCATGGCCACTTTGTCAAAATGTGGCAGTTTTAAAAAGTTGAACAGATACTTATCATATGACCCTGCAATCCCACTTAGATATTTATTCAAGAAAAATGAAAATTCATGTTTGCACAAAAAATCATAAGCAGACATTTATAGCAGCTTTATTTATAACCACCACAAACCAGAAATAACCTAAATGCCCTTCAGTAGATAAATGGATAAACAAAATATAATACATCCATATAAAGAAATACACCTCCACAATTAAAAAGAAAGAACTAGTTATATTAATACATGCAACGTGGGTGAAATTCAAAAGCATTAATCCAAGTGAAAGGAGCCTGTGTAAAAAATTCCTTTTATATGACATTTTGGAAAATGCAAAATTATAGAAACAGAAAATAGATCAGTGGTTTCCAGGGGCTAAGATGTGGGGAGAGGTTGACAAAAATGGGGCAGCACATGAGAATTATTGAGGGTGGTAAGATTTTTCTGTATCTTGAGTGTAGTGGTTGTTACATGACTGTGAGCACTTGTTAAATTCATGGAACTATTGCTCAAAGGAGTAGATTTTATTTATGTCAAGTAAAGGAAATGAACTAAAAAATATGCTAAGTTATAACTATGGGTATAGTGAATTCCTAATGATGTTATGTTGCCTCAGCATCTGTTTCGAACACAGGTTTAACTTTCTCAATCCAGAAGCAGGGCTTAGTCACGCTTGACACAGTTTCCAGCTTTCTGCCCACTCCCAGTTTCTCAGTGCGGTTGATCGATATATCTGCCTTGTATAACTGCTTCCTGGTGACCACCTCCCTATGGGGCAGCTAGATACAACCTACCGACTCACCCCACTGACCCCCAGGCCCCTAACGGACTGCACAGATATGCCACAGTGACCACTTCTCAGTTACAGCATGACTCCATGGAACTCATGCCTCAGCCCACCAATTAGAACTCTCCAAAGGAAACCTGCTTGAGTAGCACCCTGAACCCCAGTAAAGGCCTGAGTTCATAGGTTCATCTCTCTCTGGCTCTCCACCTGCTGGCTGGGCATATTGCCTGTGACCTTCCCACTGGCCCTCAGTGGTACCCCTCTTCTCTTATGCTGTGAATAATACAGTGCTTCTGTTCTCTCATGGGTTTTGTCGTTGCCTCCTCTGTGTCTCACCCGACAGGCACACTTGAACCTAACTTTTCTCCTGGCCAAAGCTCTCTTAGAGAGTGGCCATCTTGGCAGGAATAAACTGGACATAGTTCAGACAAGAGCCATAAGGGTGTCTACCTGTATACACAAGTTTCCTGTGAGAGGGGCATTTGGTCACAGGTCAGACACTTAGGCATTGGGCCATCTACCAGGATAAAAAAAAAAAAGTATCAGGTGAAAGACACACTGTGAACATCCATGACCAAATCCCCTGGACCTTCATTAAGTCAGGGCTAGGGATTTGGCCACTCTGCAGAGAGACATCTCAGGACCCGCCTAGAGAGAAATATTAACAAAAATGGGACAGTGTTTGCATCTTTGTCAATTAAAGGCAGCAGTTTTAGAGACATAACAGAGATTTTCAGTGTTACTTTCAATGTGAGCAGAGCTCATACACTGATGTGTAGGGAGAGTTGGCAAAGAACTAGCAAAGTGAAATGTGAGTTGGAGCCAAAGTGGGAAGGGTTTTGTCTGCCATCTGGGAAAGCTGTCAGTAAAAGAGAAGCTGGGGCATCTGTGGGACCAGACGTGGTCTTGCAGGCAGAGGTGCAGCAATACAGAGGCTGCTGGAGCTGTCATGGCATAGATAAGGGAGCTGACATTTTCAGAAATAACTAGTAACTATGGGAGAGTAAACCTAAAGGATATAAATACAGGAAAGACTAAAGAATATTTTAAAAGTCCAATTTATGAAGTACAGGAAAACAGATTACAGGGGCCTTTTTCCCTCCAAAAGGAAAAGATCAAGTTTCAACTGTCCTCCCACCAATAGCCATCTATATTGTCCCCATCACCAGATTGATGGACATACCTAAAGCCAATTTGCAAAGTGCTTGTAGGTGCTCAGTAGGTGGTCGGTAACTAGATCTGCTGTGCCTTTTGGTACTGTACACGCTGTCCGGCCACGCTGGTGGCTGTCCGGCTCAGCAACTGAGCAAAGCTCTTCCCAGCTGCAATTCTTTTTTTCTTTAATTAAAACTTTGAATCTTCTATCAAAAAATCCCAAAATAACAAATTCTGGTGAGGATGTGGAGAGACAGGAACACTCTTACACTCTTGGTGGGACTGCAAATTAGTGCAACCTCTCTGGAAAAGAATTTGGAGATACCTCAAAGAGCTAAAAATAGAAATGCCATTCAATGCAGCAATAGCACTACTAGGCATCTACCCAAAAGAGCAAAAGACATTCTATAATAAAGACATCTGCATCCGAATGTTTATGGCAGCACAATTCACTATTGCAAGGATGAGGAAACAACCCAAGTGCCGGTCAATTCATGAGTGGATTATTCAAATTTGTTATATGTATACAATGCAATATTACTCAATTATAAGAAACGACAGTGATCTAGCACCTCTTATATTTTCCTGGATTAAGCTTGAGTCCATTATCCGAAGTGAGGTAACACAAAATTGGAAGTATAGGCTCCACTTGTACTCGCCATCAAATTGGTACTGACTGATTATCACTACGGTGCTCACATGGTAGTAATATTCTCCAGGGATTAGGGGGTTGGGGGAAGGTAAACTCACAACTAAAGGACACGGTGAGCATTGTAGAGGGGAAGGGCATGCCCCTAACCCTCCCTAGGGAGAGGCAAAGATATAAAATGTAACCAAAATGTTTGTACCCTTACAATAGCCTGAAATAAAAAATAAAAATAAAAAATCTTTGAATCTTTATTTTGTCTGCATTTCTGGGCACAAGCTAAGACTTGCCAGCTGGTCCCTGGAAGTGTCCCCGCCTGGTCCCAGAGGAACCGTGCCTTCCTTGCTGTGGTGTACGTGCCCGTGCGCCTTTCGGGCTTGCGGTGCAGCTGCCGCCTTGTCCTCTGTCACCCGCCCAGGTTCCCCGAAGTTCGGGGTCTAGAGAAGTCCCCATACAGTCCTGCATCGCCTCGCAGCTGCTCCGGGGTCTGTCTGTGGGTGTCTTGCGGCCCCAGTGCTCACAGCTGGAGGTTTCTGTGCTCTTTTGTGTAGGGGATGCCATGCTGGGTGAGCAAACTTTTAAGCCTTTTTATCTCCTTCGACAGTTTATGTGCCTTTGTGCAGTCTTCCAGAGTCTCAAACCCCAGGCCCTTAGGACCGCCTTCCTGCTGCGCGAGTTCATTTTCTCCTGAGGTCTTTAAATAGCCACGTCCTCAAAAAGTGCCCTCAGCAACTTCTGATAACCCTGGGGGGCGATCAACTCATCCGCCAGGTCCAGCTCCAGCTAGTCCCACTGCCGCTGCAGTGGCTGGCAGGGCCGGGTACACTGACAAAGGGTGGCGGTGGCAGACCAGGGGGGTCTCGAACGTCAGCAAGCAGACGCAAGTGCTCGTCCCAGACACGTGGGCCAGTCGGTTGCTTTTTCCACGGGTAAGCTCCCCCTTGCTCTGCCGGCTCCTGGGGCGGCAGGAGTCGCCGTCCCGCGCCCACATGCCCGCGAAGGTGCCTGCTAGATGCCAAGAGTCCCGCCGTACGTGTTCCGGCGGAAGGTCGCTCGTGCTGGGTCACGCTGTGGGACGGGCAGAACTCGTACCAGAAAGTCAGAAGAGGTGCACGGTCCCAGACACTGGTGAAGGCGCCCTCTTGGGCTGCAGACCTCTGGTCTGGGGCAAGAACAGTTGTTCTTGGAAGCGCCAGGATCAGGGGGAACCGGCCCAAGCCGCTCGCTCCGCGAGGCCGCTCACCCGAACGCTGGGGACCCCTCCGTCTTCTTGGCGGAGCCCGGCCCGCGCGCCGCCAGCAGGACGCACGTCGCCTTCGCCGCCATAGCTCGGCGGCGGTCACGTGGAGGCCTTGCAATTCTTGTTTATGTTTTACACAATCCATGCACACTTTAACTTGGCACTTCTTGTGTTGCTCTCTCTTCTGAACACCCTAAAAACAAGGGGCTAGACCAAAGATTCTTCCTGATGAACTGAGGCAGCTGCTTGTGGAAAGTATTTATTCAAATGAAAATAGAGATCTTTGTTTGCCATGTTTCACACATGGCAAAATACACATATTGTAAACGCATATTGAATTACATGTAATAACATGTTTAAGAACAAAGCTTTATGTGATAATTTGTTTTTTTAAATCCAAACCAAAAAAACTGCCCATATTAAAGTAAAACGCTATAATTATTGCAAACTGTTTCAAACAAATTACACAAAAATGATTTTTTTCTTTTTTGATTCTTTGTTTTCAGACAATTCCCTGCTATGCTTGAGACCAACAGAATTTGGAACAATTACAGTTTTTAAAACAGCACAAAGCAAAGCCAAGACATAACACGGAAGCTGAAAGAACGGTCTTGCTAACAGCTAACAAGAAAATAAATTTCTAACTGGCAGCCACTTAGAGTAGCATAAACCCTGCCTCTAAGGTTAGTAACAAGAATATCTCTCCTACAGAGATGTTTAGCAATTTAAGGAAGCTGAGCAAACAAAAGAAGGGGCAAATCCTCATTGTCATTCGCCGGAGCTGGCTAATTTACATTCCAAAAGGGAAAAGAGTTTCCGGTAGAGTGGGGAAAGGATAGACTATCTGATGGACTGTCATCAAAAATTCACTGCCTGTGAAAAGGTTTTTAAGTATTGTTTAAACGGCCTTGAAAAAGTTTCTGAGCGGACAGGAGTGCAAACTCCCCATGCTTTCTCAAGAAGAGACAGTACGCGCTATCTAAAGGAAAGAAGAAACTAGTTTCTGTTATCAGTCTGCTACGTGAGAAACAGAAGACGCCAACACTGCAGTTTCTCAGCTGTCTTCTGCTAACTGGGCTACAGTCGTAAATCCCCCCTCCCCTCCTCAGTCTGACCTACTGAAGAGTCAGAGTCGTTTGGCCTCAGGGCCAGCGACTCTCTTTATTTTCTGGCGCTGTGCCCTCTCTCTCTCCGGAGAGAGTAAATAAAGTTTTCGCTTCTTTCTATCCTAAACTCTGAGAATTCTTTCTCACCTGCCTACAGACTTCACACCCTAACAGACGCCTACCATAAACACTCTGAAGCTGCAAACATTTATCTTCCTAAACCACCAGGAGAAGAAAGGGTAAGTCAGGCGACACAGCAGAGGGACAAAATCTTATCACAATGCTAGGGGGGAAAAAGATGACACATGGAGACTTAAATTCAGCTGTGGTGTGAAAGGCTTGCCTGGCAGAAAATAGCAATAATCCTCCAGCAGCCTCCAGCAGGAGGTCTCCCACCTGTGAACCTCCTCCTATCCTAGTACTTAAGGCTCAGCGAGGGTAGAGAGAATAGCGGCTGATGGTAAGGAATGTAAAAGGATGATGCACGTTGGAAAACCACCTTGCAGTACATCAGACAATTAGGTATACAGTCAGATTCCCGAAGAAAAGGGCTTAGGTCTTCTGCTCATGGGACCGGTGACTCGGCCTGCCCAAGTGGCGGGTTTTCTCAACCTCCTGCTCCAGGTTGTGTCAAAGTCCCCGAGGCCCGTGACGCCCTCCCTGCCTTCCGTGAGGTCACCCCGCGGTCACCGGGACGCTCCTCGCTCCACCGGTCCCCGAACTGGAAGCCTGCTGGGCCGGGCTCTGCGACCCGCCTTTCCTGACGCGGAGGCGGAGGCTCGAGTCTCAGACCCAGCTTTCCCCGCGACGGCGAAGTGGCCGTGGGCAGTGTCTGCGGGGGACTTCCCCGGATGGCGCGGGCTCCGGGACAGCCCAGGTCTCCGGTAGCTGAGCGGAGGCGTCTCCTGCTCCTGGTGAGCGCTGGCCGCCGGGTGGCGGGATTTCCACACTGACACTCATCCTCCCAGGAGTGGGCGCGGGGGTCGGATACGCTGCACTCGGCCGGCCGACCCCACGCGGAACCCGACTTCTGGGGGGCTCCTCGGCGGGATGCCGAGCTCTCACTGGACTCCCGTGGTCTTTTCTTGGGGCCCCACCTGCTGACGTCCTAGTGCAGGCAGACAGGCAGCCGAGGGGACGCGGCGGGGGCTGCAGCTGCTCCGGGACCTGAGGGGACCACCGTAGCCTCTGCGCTCTCCCGCCCACTCCGAGAGGGGCGCACCTGCCCACCCACCCCCATTTTAAGCCAGTACAATAAATGCCAAAATAGCAATAATCTTCCTGACGTGTTAAGACAGCCCCAACCGTACGCTCTTAGAACGAGATGAGATCTAAACAGACCTTTATACCTATTATGAGGCACAAAAAGCTGTATAAATTAAAGTTGCATTAAGTCCTGCGACTTTTCCAATAGGAAAGACGTCCGTTTGCCTTCCGGGCAGAACCCAGAAAATATCCAGGAGGCTGGCCCAGGTTGAGATGGGGATCGCGGAGACTCAGCTTCTCAGTGCCAAGAGGAAGTAACTAGTTTCGGCGTCCTTGGTTGCCATGGTGACTCTGCCCACTTCCGGCCGGACGCACGCACCCATCTAGCCACCGTTCTTGATATCGTGGTACCCATGGCAACCAGAATGTAGTGCCCCCGAAGCGAGCCTCACTGGCCACTGTGACTGTGGGATCCCGACTGTGTGGCGACTGCTGCCTGTGCCAGAGGCCCCAAAAATGTAAAGATGGCTTTTCAGCTTTGTGGGACAGGACGAGGTGAAGGGAGAGCCTCACACTCATTTGGGGGATCCTGGAGCGGCGGGGATGGGGATGAGGAAGGAAGCAAGGTCAGGAAGATCGTTAGTGACCGGAACCCTAGACCTTTACAGCTGCCTCCACTCCCAGGCCCCGCCCAACCCTACTGGACCAGTAGTCAGGGCTCAGACTTGAAGAGGAAAGAGTGATATCCCATGTTCATGAATCAGAAGACTTAATATTATTAAGATGGCAATACTCCCCGAATTGACCTATAGCTTCAGCGCAACCCCAGTCAGGATTCCAGCTGACTTCTTTGCAAAATTAGACAAGCAATCCTAAAATTTATATGGACATTTGAGGGACCCAAAATAGCCAAAATAATATTGAAAAAGAAGAACAAATTTGGAGGACTCATGCTTCTCAATTTCAAAATTCTACAAAGCTGCAGTAATCAAGACATAGGTAGATGGTCAGTCCTGATGTAAGGATAGACATATAAATCAACAAAATAGAAATGAGTATCCAGAAATGAACCCTCATATTTATGGTCAATTGACTTTTAAGGGCACCATAACTATTAATATTTGTTGGAGAAAGAATAGTCAACAAATGTTGCTGGGACAGGCTGGGTGAGGTGGCTCACTCCTGTAATCCTAGCACTCTGGGAGGCCAAGGCAGGAGGATCGCTCAAGGTCAGGAGTTCGAAACCAGCCTGAGCAAGAGCAAGACCCATCTCTACTAAAAATAGAAACAAATTAATTGGCCAACTAAAAATATATAGAAAAAAATTAGCTGGGCATGGTGGCACATGCCTATAGTCCCAGCTACTTGGGAGGCTGAGGCAGAAGGATGGCTTGAGCCCAGGAGTTTGAGGTTGCTGTGAGCTAGGCTGACGCCACAGCACTCACTCTAGCTGGGGCAACAGAGTGAGACTGTGTCTCAAAAAACAAAAACAAAACAAAACAAAAAAAAAAACCCACAAATGTTGCTGGGACAACTGGATGCTCACAAGCATAAGAATGAAGTTGGACCCCTACGTCACCATATAGAAAACTCAAAATGGATCATTTAAATCAAAATGGACCAAAGATCTAACTGTAAGATCTTAAACTATAAAACTATTAGAAGAAGGCTGGCTGCAGTGGCTCACACCTGTAATCCTAGCACTTTGGCAGGCCAAAGTGGGAGGATCACTTAAGGCCAGGAGTCGGAGACCAGGCTAAGCAAGAGCAAGACCCTGTCTCTACAAAAAATAGAAAAAATTAGCTGGATGTGGTGACACACACCTGTTGTTCCAGCTACTCAGGAGGCTGAGGCAAGAGAATCACTTAAGCCCAGGAGTTTGAGGTTGCAGTGAGCTATGATGGCACAATTGCATTCTAGCCTGGGACAGAGCACTGTGTCAAAAAAAAAAAAAAAAGAAAAGAAAGAAAGAAAGCTAGAAAAAAAACACAGATGTGAATCTTTGTGACCTTGGATTGGGAAATGGTTTCTTAAATATGATATCAAAAGCACAAGTAATAAAAGAAAAAAAAATAGATAAATTGGAATCATCAAAATTTAAAACTTGTGCTTCAAAGAACACTATCAAGAAAGTGAAAAGACAACCCACAGCATTGAGAAAAACATTTGCAAATCATATCTGATGAGGGACATGTATCCAGAATATATATAGAACTATTACAACTAAATAATAAGAACAAATAACACAATGAAAAAATGGGCAAAGTATTTAGTTAGATATTTCTCTGAAGAAGATATATGAATGACCGGTAAGCACATGAAAAGATGCTGAACATCATTAGCCATGAGGGAAATGCAAATGAAAACTACAGTGAGATACCGCTTCCTACCCGCTAGCATGACTCTAATCCAAAAGACAAATAACAAGTATTGGCAAGATGTGGACAAATTACAGCCTTCATACCTTGCTGGTGGGAATATAAAATGGTGCAGCCACTTTGGAAAACAGTCTGGTGGTTTCTTCAAACAGTTAAACATAGAGTTACCATATGACCCAGCAATTCCACTCTTCCTAGTTATATACTTAAGAAAAATGAAAACATGTATGCACACAAGGACTTGTACATAAATATTCATAGCCACAAAATTCATAATAACCATTACTTGGAAGCAACCATTATGTGGAAGCAACCGAAATATCCATCAACCAATAAATGAATAAACAAAATGTGATATGTCCATACAATGGAATATTGTTCAGCCATTAAACAGAATGAAGTATTGATACATGTTTCAACATGAATGAACCTTAAAACATTATATACTAAGTGAAGGAAGTCAGTCACAAAAGACCACATATTATATGAAATAGGAAAATATAAACAGACACAAAGTAGAGTAGTGGTTGCCTAGGGGGAGAGGGTTGGGGAGTGACATCCAAGTGGTACAGAGTTTCTTTTTGAGGTAGAGAAAAAGTTTGAGAAAAGATTGAGGCAGTGGATGCACAACTCTGTGAATATAATCTGTGAATATATCCAATTCACCCATTAAATGTAAACTTTTAATGGGTGAATTGGATAGTATTTGAATTATATCTCAAGATGTTTTTTAAAAATGCTTGATGCCTTTCATTAGGAGTTGGAAAGTCGTTTTTTTTTTTTTTTGACATGCATGAAGGTTGGTTACTAGAAGAAAATGGGTTTGAAAGAAGGAACACATTTTTTAAAAAAGGAAAGAGGTGTGATAGGGTTTCGATGATGAGGAAAGCTAATGAGGGTTATCTAACTCCCTTACCCCACATCTCCCACAGGCCAGACTTAAAATATATAAATTCCATACCTGGAGAATTACTGCTGGGATCATGAATGCTTTTATTCTCCCATATACTCCCAGGATAGCTGTCCACCTGCTATGTGCTGTGTATGACATGGAAAAGTGAGCTGGGCCAGGCAGCAGGAGATCTAGAGCCTGAATAGGTGGTTAACCAGCCATGTGATCTTGGGTTTCTGCTGCTCTACATGATTCTGGAGACTTTCCAGTGGAGTGGGGAAAATAATGCTATTGTTCCATTCACCTTCTAAGGCACTCATGAGGATCAAATAAGGTATGTATGAAAGTATCTCGTAAACTACAAAGAACTAAGGAAATATAAGGTTTTTAAAATTATGACTATTATCATAATCATCAAGCTAAACTTATAGACACACAAAAATGTACTTTTTAATGAAATATTCACTTATCTTTGTTTGCTTAATCATGTCCATACCCTGGCTGCACATGGATGAAAGTGAACACCAATAATGTAAATCAGGAGCTCCCCAAGGGCAGCATCTAAGATGGTTCTGGGGATTTGAGAAAATACTAAAAATATTTATGTTTATTTTTATCTCATCCCTTTAAATATTTATTTTTTATGTGGTTTCTGATTTTATACTATATTAGTATAGTAATGAATGTATAGTATTTATATATGGCTGTGGATGCTGACAGTTTTTTACTGAAAGGGTTGCATGATTTTAAAGGTTTGCACTAATCTGACAAACTAATAAAGATCTGATATGGAAACCTTCATCCACTGCTGGTAGAAATATATGTTTGTATCAACTGTCAAAGCACAGAATTACTACAAATTTAATTATAGATCTAATGGCTTTTATTTGCAATTCATTAATCGGGACAGACCCCATTCTACAAAATAGAATGAAAGCTCCCCCTGGACAATAGCAGAGCAGTGAGTTTTGTAAGGTGGGAACAAGGAAACAGAACAATAAAAAAAAAAAAACGATTGGTTAATATCAGGTAACTTCAGTTTACTTTTTTGTAAGAGTTAAAGCTGAGGGGACTGTGTTATGCTGTCTAAAAGTGGCTTGTTTAGGAATTTGGCTATTATTCTCTCTCTCTTTTTCCTGATTTCTCAGGAGGTCAGATAAACAATTCAGTGTTGGATTGGTGGCATTGAACTTCAGCATGAGTAACTCCATTTTGATTGGGCCTAGTGTTTAGAGCTCAGTCCAAACCAAAGGCCTCCTACAAATTTTATTTAACATGTCTTAGAATATTTATTTATTTATTTATTGGAGACAGAGTCTCACTCTCTTGCCTGTGCTAGAGTGCCTTGGCATCAGCTTACCTCACAGCAACCTCAAACTCCTTGGCTCAAGCGATCCTCCTGCCTCAGCCTCCCGGATAGCTGGGACTACAGGCACGCGCCACTGTGCCCGTCTAATTTTTTTCTATTTTTAGTTGTTTGGCTAATTTCTTTCTATTTATAGTAGAGATGGGGTCTCGTTCTTGCTCAGGGTTGTCTTGAACTCCTGAGCTCAAGCAATCCTGCCGCCTTGGCCTCCCACAGTGCTAGGATTACAGGCGTGAACCACCGCACCCAGCCATGTCTTAGAATATTTATACTCAATTATAAAATAATTCTACTTTTAGAGCTTAATCTCTAAGGAATGTCAGTTAAAAGCAGGCAAATGATCAAGTTGCAACGCAGTAAGACAGTTTATTGAGGTTTTAGGAATTGCAATTCCGAAGACAGATTCAGCTAGAAGCCATATTGTGTTCCAGAGACAAGGAGGAATATAGGGGTTTTTAAGAGAAGTGAAAAAGATGCTAAGGGTGATTACATGAGTTGTTTTTAAGGAATTACCATTGATGGAGGCGGCTGGCCAGCACATGAGTCCATAGTTCACTGGCCATTGTTCAGGAGATGCATCGCTAGTGAAATTCAGCTGTTTCCCAGGATGGCGTGGTCCTTGTAGTTTGGCCCAGTTCAAGGGTTCAAGCCAAGTTCGTTTTGTGTGTGTACGTGTGTGTATGTGTTGCAAGTTTGCAGGAACTGCAGACAGTCCTTCTTAGAATGGCTTCTGGACTCCATTTCAGACTCAGAACCAGAGTAACACCATTTCCTAAATCACATTCTGAGGCAGGAGGTGTCCCAGTGAAGGGAGGAAAGCCCCCTTGAACTTGACAAGTGGGTTTTTGGCTTTGCATAGGGGAGAATTTAAGTGGGAGCGAATTAGCAACAGGTAAGTTTATTGTGATAGAGACATACAATAGATCCTACTCCACCGATCTCAAGCTGGGGATGAGGAGAACCCTTATTGGGCAATGGTAAAGTTTTTTAAATGTTCCAAAGCCTGGTGGGACGTAGGTGACCAGCATTGTCTTATGGTCAGGCCATAAAGGTTAATTATAAACTGCTGTCACAGAAAGGTAAGCACAGTTTGTAAAGCATCCGGTTTAGTAATTTATCCATCTTCGGAGGGTCATGGGCTTGCAACCTGCTGGTGACTTCCTTGTTCAGAGTGGTTAGGGCCTGGTATTGGTTAAAATGGCTGCATTAAGGCTCTCTCGATCTTCCTTTTCTGCCTTATCCCTATATCAATTTCACAAGAAATAATCAGGGATGAGCATATAGATCTATGTTTAAGAATGTTCCATGGAACTTTATTAGAATAACATTTGAAAATGTCGTAAACGTTCAACAATAAAGGAATGGAGAAGTAAACAGTGCTATACTGTTAGGTTTATAATGCAGCTTACAGAACTAAATTTTTACATTAGTTTAAGAATTGTCTTTAAATAAAAATAAAATAAATAAAAGCTGAACAGTGCCAGGTCCGGCTGAGAAACGGACAGGAGAGTTGGAAAGAGTGGTTGCAGTGAAGTCGGGGTACAACGGGGACTGGTTTCCTTCACGGCGCAAAGCACAGAGCCTGCCGGCGCCCCATTAACACATATGGAAAGTGACTGAACGGAAAAAGAATGAGATTTGATCCAGGTGATGTTTCGGGAGCGGCGTTTTCCGCGTGAACTTCTCGCTAGAGAACGATTGGCCCGTGAACGGAATCGACTTCCAAGACGGCAACGCCCACGCGGAAGCCGCGACTAGGACGCCGCAATGTGTTGCCTGGGATCGTACGGCGTCGGCTGCCTCACCGAATCAAATTCTACGATGAGGGCATCTGCGAGGAAGTAGCGCAGTATGTGCGGCCATGTTGCCTGTAACTTCCAGGCCGTACAAGCGTCACCGTAGGGACTCTACTGACAAGGTGGCGGCGCCTTCTGAAAGCTGCGTGCAGGCGCGGCCATGTTCCTGGCGAACGTATGGATTCGGCCACCATACGGACTCGACCGTCAAGATGGCGGCGCCTGAAGCACATTCGGGGGCTCTAGGGGAGCGACCTACTTGTTTGCTGCGGAGCCGACGCACGGAGCCTGCGCAATAGGAGTACGGAGCTTGGGAGGCGTGACCTGGAGCGGAAGTAGTGGGCGCCTTTGCAACCGCCGCGGACGCCGCGGAGCGGTCTGAGAAGATTTCCGAGTCTCTGGCGGGGGGCGCGAGGGGGTCCTCCGGCAGCGGGGATATGGTGAGTACGGGATCGGGGGAAGGCTTTGGCGTCGGGGGTCTGTAGGGCTGGGAACAGTGGGGTCTGGTAACGGACGCTCGGGGGTCTGTGGTGAGCCGAAGCCGGAGTCTGGGGGCAGAATGGTGGGGTCTGTGGTGAACCACCGCGGAGTTCTGTGATGGGCCATTATGGAGTCCGCAATAGAAGTTTCATGGGGACTGCGGATGGCAATTCCGTGGGACACCGTAATGGGGAGTTCTGTGAGCAGAGGGATACGCGGTTTGTGAAAAGCCGTATTGGGCGGTCTGTAGTGAGCGGGATGAGGAGTCTCTCAGGGGATCCGGGGACAGCCGTGGTCGGGGGTGGGACGGGGGGTGGGGCTGGGGGCGAAAATAACGAGGCAGCTGTGGAGCCCCGCGGCGGGAAGGCTGCGGGATGGAGGCGGCGGGGTCTGTGAGGAGCCGCGGTGGGGCGGTGTGCGGTGAGTGGTAGAGTGTTTGCGTGAGCCATGTGGGAGTGCGGGCAGGGACTGGGTGTCGGTGGCGAGTGACGGGAGGTCCGGGGCAGAGGAGGGGATTTATACGCCGAGGGATGGGGTAACAGGGGAGCGATGGGGTCTTTGGAGCCTGTGATGAGTAGACTTACGGGGAGCCCCGATGAGGAGTTCACAGGCAGTGTGTGAGTCTCTCCCGAGTCCTGATGGAGCTGTGGCGGAGGGATGAGCTGCCACGACGGGGTGTCTCACAGGAAGGAGATGGCTCAGACCCAGAGCCTCCAGATGTTGGAGAGGACAGCAAGTCGGAGAATGGGGAGAACGCACCCATCTACTGCATCTGCCGCAAGCCAGACATCAACTGCTTCATGATGTGAGCCAGGGAGAGGTGGGCGGGGGAGGGGGTGACAGCTGGCAAGTTTGGGGGAAGCCAGTGGGGCATGCCCCTCACTCTTCACCACCTGCTCCATCCTCTGCAGCGGGTGTGACAACTGCAACGAGTGGTTCCATGGGGATTGCATCCGGATCACTGAGAAGATGGCCAAGGCCATCCGGGAGTGGTACTGTCGGGAGTGCCGAGGTGAGGGGGGTGGGATGGACAAGGCAGGCAGGTGGGAGGAGGAGAAGCCATGATAGGGTGGTCGAGGGAGTAGCGATGTATGTCTGTGGGCAGAGCGATTGTTGGTCTGGTGTGCTAGCATGGGGACTCTGTTCTGAGGGGTAACAGAGGATCCCACAGGAAGGGTCAGCTGTGTCCTTGAGCAAGGGGGTCAGGAGGTGGGTAGAACAGTAAGAGAGAGAAGAGGAAAAAGAGGTTCTGGGACCATTTAGGCCTGCCACTGCTCACCTTACCTTGGTCTCATTCTGTGCCCCACAGAGAAAGACCCCAAGTTGGAGATACGCTATCGGCACAAGAAGTCACGCGAGCGGGATGGCAATGAGCGGGACAGCAGTGAGCCCCGGGATGAGGGTGGAGGGCGCAAGAGGCCTGTCTCAGATCCGGACCTGCAGCGCCGGGCGGGGTCAGGGACAGGGGTTGGGGCCATGCTTGCTCGGGGCTCTGCTTCGCCCCATAAATCCTCTCCACAGCCCTTGGTGGCCACACCCAGCCAGGTGAGTGGCTGCAGTAATTGGGATGTATAAAGTGGTCCCATCTTCAGCCCTGCCTGGGTCCCTGATTTTTGTTCTGGGTACTTTTCTCCAGCATCACCAGCAGCAGCAGCAGATCAAACGGTCAGCCCGCATGTGTGGCGAGTGTGAGGCATGCCGGCGCACTGAGGACTGTGGCCACTGTGATTTCTGTCGGGACATGAAGAAATTTGGGGGCCCCAACAAGATCCGGCAGAAGTGCCGGCTACGCCAGTGCCAGCTACGGGCCCGGGTGAGCATGGGCAGAGCTGGGTAGGATCAGGAGGAGGGGCAGTCCATGAAGGGCTGGTTAAGGCTAGGCATGAATTGGCCAGGTGCGGTGGGGCCTGATTGTATCCAGATAGGTGGGAAGGGGTTTGGCATGTCCAGATGAACGGGGCATGACCAGGTATGCTGGGCTGGCAGGAGAACCCCCAACACTGGGTGGGACCAAGTATTTCTGGGTGGTCAGGCATGTCAGTGCAGATCAGGCAGGGCTGAGCATGTCCTGGTGGTGAGGGGTAGGGAGCAGGTGTTTCTGAGGAGGCAAGGCCAGGTGGGCAGGGCTAGGGCAAGGCCACCCTCCATCCACCTGGGGCTGACCTGGGCCTTCCTCCTGCCGGCACAGGAATCGTACAAGTACTTCCCTTCCTCGGTGAGTCCAGCCCCCCAGGGCGGGGCGGGGCATGCGGGCAGGGCGGTCAGGGCCAGTCCTGAGATTCTGCCCCGCAGCTCTCGCCGGTGACACCCTCAGAGTCCCTGCCAAGGCCCCGCCGGCCACTGCCCACCCAACAGCAGCCACAGCCATCACAGAAGCTGGGGCGCATTCGTGAAGATGAGGGGGCAGTGGCATCGTCAGCAGTCAAGGAGCCACCTGAGGCTACGGCCACGCCTGAGCCACTCTCTGATGAAGACCTACCACTGGATCCTGACTTGTACCAGGACTTCTGTGCAGGGGCCTTTGATGACCATGGCTTGGTGAGCAGGCAGGAGTATTCCATGGTGGAAGGGTGGAGGTTACAGAAGCAGAGAGTATCCCTAATGAGAAGAGAGGAGGCAGGGTATGGAAGGCTGATTTGGGAAATGAGTATGTGGTGGGTGTCATGAGTGGGGCTCATGGGTCAGTGCATGCCCTGCTTGCAGCCCTGGATGAGTGACACAGAAGAGTCCCCATTCCTGGACCCTGCCTTACGGAAGAGAGCAGTGAAAGTGAAGCATGTGAAGCGGCGGGAGAAGAAGTCTGAGAAGAAGGTGATGGAGAGGGTAAAATGGGTATGGGAAGGCAGAGGACGGGTGGAGAGGGAGAGGTGGAGGTTAGGGGCTGAATGGGGCAAGAGCCAGGAAGGGCTGGAATGGAGGGGCAGACGAGTCTGGGGCTGACTTCCATCCCACCTTGACCTGACCTGTCTTGTCCCGTAGAAGGAGGAGAGATACAAGCGGCATCGGCAGAAGCAGAAGCACAAAGACAAATGGAAACACCCAGAGAGGGCTGATGTCAAGGACCCTGCATCGCTGCCACAGTGCCTGGGGCCCGGCTGTGTGCGCCCTGCCCAGCCCAGCTCCAAGTATTGCTCAGATGACTGCGGCATGAAGCTGGCAGCCAAGTGAGTCACTCCTGGGGGTTCAAGGGAGTCAGGAAGTACAGGGGTAGGGCAGAGCTCTCTGTGTGTCTACCAGTCAATCACCTGTTCACCATTCAGTCAACCAAATATCCACATATCTATCTACCCACTCACCCATCAGTGTTGCTCCTATCTGTCCGCTTGCCCATCCATCCACCATTCAGCCATCCAGCCACCTATTTACTTATCCTTTCACCATTCAGTCATACATCCATTTGCCATCCTTTGATCACTCCACTTACTCATCTTTTTGTTTGCCACCTTCCCTGCCTGCACCATACCCACTGTCTCCCTGCAGCCGTATCTACGAGATCCTCCCCCAGCGCATCCAGCAGTGGCAGCAGAGCCCCTGCATTGCTGAAGAGCATGGCAAGAAGCTGCTCGAACGCATTCGTCGTGAGCAGCAGAGTGCCCGCACCCGCCTTCAGGAAATGGAGCGCCGATTCCACGAACTTGAGGCCATCATTCTTCGTGCCAAGCAGCAGGCTGTGCGTGAGGATGAGGAGGTGAGCAAGCAGGGGCATGGCAGGGCAAGGCCCAGCACCTGGTCCCTCCTGGCCTCATCGCTCCTTCCACCCCACACAGAGCAACGAGGGTGACAGTGATGACACAGACTTGCAGATCTTCTGTGTCTCCTGCGGGCACCCCATCAACCCACGTGTTGCCTTGCGCCACATGGAGCGCTGCTACGCCAAGGTCAGGGTGTCAGCTTAAGGGGGTGGACGGTGTGGGAATATCAGTGGGCCAGTGGGGGACAGATTTGTTGTCCGGGTGGTGTCGGGCCAGTGTGCAGCACACATCCACAGTTCCCTCCATTTGTGCTCATCCCTCCAGTATGAGAGCCAGACGTCCTTTGGGTCCATGTACCCCACACGCATTGAAGGGTAAGTGAGGGTGCCATGCAGAGTTAGGGGAGTTAAAGCTGGGGTCAGAAGTGGAGTGTGTATGGAGCTGGGGCAGAATATGGGCATGGGCAAGGATAAGAGGGCCTCCTTCCTTCTCTCCCTCCACTACAAACCTCCAGGGCCACACGACTCTTCTGTGATGTCTACAATCCTCAGAGCAAAACATACTGCAAGCGGCTCCAGGTGCTGTGCCCTGAGCACTCACGGGACCCCAAAGTAAGATTTTTCCTCAACTCCCCCAAGTCTGGCCCTCCTCTCTGTCCCACATTCATCCTTTCCTTCCTCCCCTCCCCTCCTTCCTTTTCTTTTTCCTACCTGACCATTTTCATTTCTCTCATTTTCCCTGCTTCCTTACCCTTTGTACCTTTCCCTTTTCCTGTCTCATCACCTCCTATTCCTCCCCCTTTCCCTGCTTCTTCAACCTCCATTCCTATTTTCCATGTCTCTTCACTCTCCCTTGAACTCCATTCCTTCCCTTCTCCCGCCCTGAGCACTTAACTCCTGTTCTCTTCCCTCACCACTTTTGTTCAGCCTCTTTCCTGGTTTCCCTGCAGGTGCCAGCCGATGAGGTGTGCGGGTGCCCCCTTGTACGTGATGTCTTTGAGCTTACAGGTGACTTCTGCCGCCTGCCCAAGCGCCAGTGCAATCGCCATTACTGCTGGGAGAAATTGCGGCGTGCTGAAGTGGACTTGGAGCGCGTGCGTGTGGTAGGTTTTGACGCTGGATGTAGCCAGGGTCAGTCAGGTGGGGCTTCAGGAGCCCCGTCTCATGGCACTTTCCACTCCTTTGGCAGTGGTACAAGCTGGATGAGCTGTTTGAGCAGGAGCGCAATGTGCGTACAGCCATGACAAACCGGGCAGGATTGCTGGCCCTGATGCTGCACCAAACAATCCAGCATGACCCACTCACTACCGACCTGCGCTCGAGTGCTGACCGCTGAGCCTCCCCGGCCCACATCACCCCCACACCCTGCATTCTAGTTGGGGAAGCTGCCCTGAGCCTCCCATGTGTCCGTTCCTTCTTCATCTATTCAAGTTTCTTTAATTCTCTCTGTGCCCATCCACCATTTGACTGGCCACGTACTGTTACCAGAGAGTCTCAAAATTTCCCTCTGTTTCTCCATTTTCTGTGCTGGGGTGGGATTGTGGAGTCTACTCACCCGTGCCTCCCCCCTCCCTGGATTTTGTTAATAAAATTTTGAAGAACCAAGGAAGATAACTTCTGTTGGTCTCTACACTTGCTCCAGTTGCAACTGTGTTCCCAAACCCCCCTGGATAAGATGGGCGGTGGCACACCTGTACTCCAGAGGGGTTGCAGTGCATGCATAGGCTGTGAGTATGTAGTCAGCACTCACTCTGTGCTCCCTGAGGCTGTGGGGATATGGCCTGACGTCCAGTGTCCTGTATTCTCAGCCTCTCTGGGACAGTGGGTATACACTCAGCACTCACCCTTTGTGGCGAACTTCCCCCTCCTATGTGAGTGTTCATGCTCTCCAGACCAGAGTTGTATTCAGCGATGGATACAAGGCCCCCCCTTTCCCGCAAGCCCCCCTTGTGGGACACGTATACAACAGGAGCCCACTCGAGTTCTGCGGTCCTGTGCGGCGCGGACACGCCCTCGCTGGGTGCCCTCTGTTTACCTGCGGCGCGGCCCCGCCCCCTTCCCCGTGTCCGCGGAGCCAGCCGGGGCCCGCGCGGCGAAAACTCGTCTCCGCGCGCCGCCTGTTCGGCGGGGAGAGCGCGGGACACAATAGACCCGGGGGAGCTGTTCGCAGCGACCAGTGAGCACAGACGTGACCTGGGCAAGAGGTGGGAGAGGAGGGTCCTGGCTGGGCTAGGGAGTGCGCAGGCGCAACCCCAGCCTTGCGACGCCCCTATGGGTTACTCCTGGAGACGGTCAGGGGGAACGGAGAGCGCAGGCTCAACCCCTAACGTCCACGCCCCTTTAGCGTGGGACTGGAGAGCGCATGTGCAAACTAGGCGCATGGGAGGACGCGCCAGCAGGGAAAGCGAGGAGCGCAGGCGCTGCGGGTCCCGGCCGTGGGCGCGCTCGGGTGTGGAACGTCAGCACGCAGGCGCGGGAGCCTCGCCGTTAAGGGTGCGCGCCGTCGAGTCGCCAGCGCGCAGGTGTTTCGTCGGGGCGGAGCTCGGGAAGCAGGCAGTGGATTTCCGGTTCCGGGAGCAACGAACAGCCGCGGAGGCGACAGCTACCGCTTCAGAGGAGGCGGCAGAGGAGGAGGAAGAAGAGGAGTAGGGCAAGGCGGGAGGCACAGAAGGGACCCTCGCCATGAATCCACGGGCCTAGAAAGGCGGAAGCTGCCGGCCTGGTGCCGAGCTGGTGAGACAGCCGCGGGGCTGGAAGAGGAGAGCACTCAGGCGTAGGATGGGGAGGAATTGAGGCTCAGAACGCTGACGGGGAGGAATGAAGGGCCCTCGGGCCGATGAGGGAGAGGAATGGCGGTTTCGGAATATTGAAAGGGAGAAATAGGGGGATTTAGGCGAAAGACGGGAAGGGATGGGGCTTAGAACACTGACAGGAGTGTCGGGATCCTGGGACGAAGACGGAGAGGAATGGGAGAGCTCGGAACCCTGAGGGGAGACATCGGGGCTTCTGAAGTTAAGAAGAGAGAAACGGGGATTCAGAACTCTGAGAGGGAGAAATGAGGGTCCCTCAGACTGATGACAGAGAGAAATGGGGGCGTTGGAATGCTGAAAGGGAGCGACGGGTGTTGTGTTCATATAGAGGATAAGGAGAACTAGGAGATCAGAACGCTGACAGTTAGGGATGGCATGATCCTAAGATAAGAACGGAGAGGAATGGGGGGAGTTCAGAATGCCAAGGGGAGAAATCAGGGCCTCTTAGGCCGATTAGGAAGAATGTAGGGTGAGAATGTTGAAGAGGAGGAGTGGGGAACTTTTTGGCTGTAGAGGAGAGAAATAGGGAGGTTTTGGGTTTGAGATTGGGGAGAAACTGTGGGTCAGAACATTGAGGGAGAGGGAAATAAGTGGGGGAACTCTTGAGCTGGGGAAGGGGGAGCCATGGGAGGCTTCTAGCTGAGGAATGGAAAGAATGAGGGGCTGCTGAGGCCAAGGATTTGGAGGGGTTGGCGGCTCTCAAACAGAGGAAGTTGAGGCTGTAACACTGAAGTAGAATAAGAGGACATCAGACAGGGAAGGAATGGAATGGTTAAAACACTAAAGGAAAGAAATTGGGAACTTGTGGGTCAAGGAAGGGGAGGAGTGGGAGGTAAGAACACTGAAGTAGAATACGGAGGGCAAGAGGAATGATGGCTTCTTGGGCTGAGGATAGGAAGAAAGTACGGGGGTCTTAGGGCAATAAAGGGGAGGGATAGGGACCTGTAGGTCAAAGACAGGGAAGAATGAGGGGGGAAATGAAAGGTTCCTGGGTTGGCAGTAGAGTGCTCTCAATCTGAAGGTGGGGAAGATTTAAGGGGTTAGGATACTGAGAATAAGGAACAGGGACCCTTAAGTTGAAGATGGGAGTTGTGGAGGTTACCAGGTTAAGAAGGGGGAGGAATGAGAAGCTCCTGGGCCCAGAATAGGAAAGAATGGGGTGGGAATAGGAGGGGTTTCTCTTCCATATATGGTCTGGTTGCCTGTGGCAGGTCGTAGGTCTTGGGCAGGCAGTAATAGACACCAGTGATTTGTGTGGCCTGGGGCACAGTTTTTCCCTTCCTAGAGCCTCAGTTTCCCCCATGCACCCTCTTCTCCCACCTTTGCAGACTGCTGCTACTTCCTGTGGCCTCAATGGCTGAGGACTGGCTGGACTGCCCAGCCCTGGGCCCTGGCTGGAAGCGCCGTGAGGTCTTTCGCAAGTCAGGGGCCACCTGCGGGCGCTCAGACACCTATTACCAGAGGTACTGGGTGGGTTGTGGGTAGAGTCAGGGGTGGGGCTCAGCCTGGTAAGGGACAGGGTGAAATCAAATAGTGTGGTTAAATTTGTGGATGGAGTTAAAATTATGCACATACGGTCAATCCTCGTTATTCTCAGATTTTGTATTTACAAATTCACCTACTTAATAAAATTTATTTGTAACTTAAAAATCAGTACTGACAGTGCATTTGTGGTTATTCCAGAACATGCATAGAGCTGCGAAAAGTTGTTGCCCAGTGCACATGTTCTAAGCCAAGGTTGAATAAGGTCTTTTTGTTTCAAGTTTCATACTATGAACAGGTGTTCTTTTTGTGGTCTATTTAGTATCACGTTTTTGCATTTTTGTGCTTTTTGTTGGTGATTTTGCTTTTAAGATGATCCCCAAGCATAGTTCGGAAGTGTTGTTTAGTGTTCTGAGTGCAAGAAGGCTATGATGTGTGTTAAGGAGAAGATGCAAGGTAGATAAGCTTCGTTCAGGCATGAGTTACAGTGCTGTTGGCTATAAATTCAGTGCTATGAATCAAAAACATGGCTACATCCCCAAAAGAAGAAGGAAGTTTGTCAGTATATCAGTGAGGCTGCTCCACAAAGTACAAAAAATAGCATCTAGAGTACTTGAAGGGGTGGAAAAGATGCGAAAGCAGGTAAATTTGTGGATCTGTGAACTGATGACCCATAAAGCATAGTGAAGAACAGCATTGTTGTAAAGAAAGCCAAAGTCATGCTACCCAGGGTTAGGAAAACATTAAACTTAGCTGGTGCTTGCTGGCTTGCACATTTCAAAAGGTGACACAGTGTGAAAAATGTTAGGTTCTCCAGATCAGCAGTCTGCAGAAGAATTTTAAAAATACCTCCTAAGTATTATACAGGAAAGGGTTATATAGAAGAGTGGTTTTCAATGTCAATGAGAACGGCTTGTTTTATAAGAACAATGGCAAACAAACCTATACAACACAAATGGCTTCTGAAGTCCCTGGCTTTGAATCATTCAAAGACCATGCAATTAATCATTTGTAAGAAATGTGTATTAAGTGAGTTGTCTTTAAACTGAAACATGTGTAAAATAAAGTTATGCGTTGATCGTTGACAAAATGTGACCAGAGCCTCTCAGGAACCTAACCTCATGCTTCCCCTAGGAGCAATGGTTCTGTATTCACTAAGTCAGTGTTCACGGCAACTTTGTAGAGCATAATTACCATGAACAATGGAAATCAAGTATACATATGTTAACATAGATGTTTATGAACATTTACATGTGTTTTAGGGTACATTAGTGATATAGATATTAAATTTTCTATACTTGCCCTGGTTCTTTTTTTCTCTAAGTTGCCAGTTTCCTCAATAAATATGGTAAAGTTATAAATAAAACTAATTTTTTTGTATTTAGTTATAATTCACAGTTACATACTTCTGTAAAACTTTCAAAACTTGTGTCTGAGCAAGAGCGAGACCCCGTCTCTACTATAAATGAAAGAAATTAATTGGCCAACTAAAAATACATGTAAAAAATTAGCCAGGCATGGTGGCGCATGCCTGTAGTCCCAGCTACTCGGGAGGCTGAGGCAGAAGGATCGCTTCAGCCCAGGAGTTTGAG